>RJWJ010005546.1:0-67618 GCA_004363605.1 Indri indri
GTATAGCTGAAGTTAGCGTTATGCTAAAAACAGACAATATCTAAAATTAGTTAGAACTGGGGCTGGAGGAAGAGTAACAATAGAAATTTGGTTTGACATTTCTAATTACAAAGTGCTTTTTATTTTTAATTTCTTGTCCTAAGTACAAAGAAAAAAGTAATATACTGTACATGCCCATATCTAATATGCTATTAATAATGGAATGCTCTGAATTAGACATCTGTTTAAGCATACACACAAACATCAAATAAAAGCCCTTTATTCTGTTAACTAGGAGATGGTAGCTCAAAATGTAGGCCAAATGTCCCTTAGAAAATTCACCCAAGGAAAATGCTTGAATCAAGCTGATAATTAATCAAAATTTTCACTCTCATAAGTGTCTGCTGCATATTTTCATAATCGGGAGTACCGATGTTGTAACCTGCATGATAAATGCAAAACACTTCCTCTGAACCTTTGATAAAAGTGAACTAATATTCCCAATCTGCTAGGCAATATGCATAAATATGCAACTTTAAATTTTTGGCATTATTACAGACTGTTACAGAATTTTCACAAGGTGGAACAAATTTGCAATAGAATTAGGAGGCAAAAGCCAGGTTTGATTGTGTTCTAGGGTTCCACCAACTCAATCAGAGAATTTCATGGAGAATTAGGAACATTCTACATGTCATTCAGGACAAAGAGAAATTAATCATGCCAATATGGGTTCATGTTTACTGTGCAATTTTTGTGACAGAGATCTGCTGCCAGATCTAAGGTATGTTGCTCTATGAAGGAACCTTTCCTACATACTCTGATACTGTATAGAGATAAAATTTAAAGTGAACTCAAAAGCAGCCTTGATCTAAGGAGAATATCTCAGCATTTGGACAGATTTGCAGTCAATAATCAGATACGTTGTATAAAGGCTGTAGGGATAGGTTCAGGTTAAATTCTTTTCTAACACAGAGAGTCTATGAGTTCAAACTGTGCTGGGCCACTCTCTTAAGTGCTTTGCACACACCATCTCACTTATCCTCACAGAAATACTGATGAGGTCGGTGTTATGATTCCCATTCACCAGATGAGAAAATATTCTCCACAGGATTCACTGACTTGCCTGGGACCACACAGCTAGCGTGAAATCCAGTGAGACTTCACATCTAGTACTGATTTGTGCTGTGCTAGTTCCACTAAAGTAAAATGGTAACAGTTGGAGTGAGAGCAACCTATGAGGAGGTTGGGTGATTTGCAGGTTCCTGCTAATTGAATGTCAGCAGTTTGTAGACGCCATATTTCTTCCTGGCAGTGGCAGACCTCTGTCTAATGTGTTGTGCTATAAGCATTGTTTCCCATAGAAAGATCTAAGTCTTTGCTATATTTTGGAACTGATGCCAATGCCCAGACGTCTGAAAAAGTGAGTCCAGGGGTTAGATCCCTCTGCCTTTTCTATTGTTTCCATAAATTCCTTCTTTGCTGTTCCCATTGGTCCTCACTTTATACCCAACACCATAGAGAATTATCGCTGCCCACGCCCATGGCTGACTTTCAGTAACTTAAAGCCCATTCACAATTTTCCTGAAACACCGGAAAAACACAAACCAGAACTGTTAGGATCGCAATTTTGAAAGTAAGATGGTGCCAGTAAATTTCTCCATGTGCTGTGCTGGAGGCAGGGACATTTGATTCCTGCTTCTCGGGAAATTAGTTTGGCACATGGTAATCATTCTGCAGAGATATGAATGTTGAACTGGACCTAAATTTCAGGAGGCGAGCCTGAGCTCTCTCTTCCGGCCAGTGACCTTGTTCAAGGTGCATAAGTAACCTATGTGAGCCTCAAGTTTCTCATTTGTAAATAAGAATAATGACTTCTGCCACTTCAAACTTATTGTGGGGAACACATTATATGATTCATGTGAAACCCCTCACACCGTGCCTGGTGCAGAGGAAATAAGAAACGAGCAGTTATGGCTATCCTGAGGAATTGACTAAATGTTTCAATATATGCTCTCCCTCTTATATTTTGCAGAGGTTTCTGCTATTTTTGAGGCTGGCACGTCAGTCACTTACACATTTCAAGAACCCTACCCTGTGACCAAGAATATAAGCCTCTCATCCTCAGCTATTTACGCAGATTCGGCTCCATCCAAGGAGAACATTGCATTCAGCTTTGTGACAGCCCAGGCACCCAGTCTTTTGTTCTTTATCAATTCCTCTTCTCAGGACTTCCTGGCTGTTCTGCTCTGCAAGAATGGTAAGTACCGATGGCATGAAGCCCGGTGGAGTGTCAGCCTGGGCTGAAGGGACAGGGCGTGTCCTCCAGAACTCTGCATAATTTCCACCTCAAGTTGTTCCCACCTGGACAGTGTATTTCCAGACTTCCAGCCAAACCCTTGATTATACTTTACCTTTATGAGTTGCAATTGGTATTCAGGGCTGGTGTCAATTCACTGCTGAAGTTTCAAATGCATTGACTTTAATTCGCCTCAACTGTGTAGCAGTAATTCTTTATTATTTATTCTGTGCTGGAATCCATCAAGTGCAAAGGAGAAGATCATAAGCAATCTGAATTTCAGAAGGACACTTGCCACATATATCCTGTCATCTTTGCTGCAGCCCTCTTTAACGGAGGGCTGTTAAAACAACGAGCATAAACGCGGGCTGCATTTAATAGAAGGCGATTGTCCAGGTCTTAGAGAGAAGTAGTCTGTGCGAGTCATAACCTTGTAAATAAGGGGCTTGCTTCTGAGAAGCAGAATATTTTTTTTTTGAGGCTTAAATTTCTTATGTAATGACAAACTTAGCATTTGTTATTCTAAAACAATAAGATTTGGGGCATTTTTTATTTAATAAAACTATAATACTATTATATAAATCACAATTTTATCACTTCCTTTCTTTTGACAATTATTTCAACTTGATATAAAATTCACAAATACTTGCAGGGTATTTTTTTCCCTTAACACTACATAAATAGACTGAATTATTTTTTCAAGGCTATGTAAGTTATTATTGAAGCTTCTGAACCAATGGCAAGCTCTATATCCTAGACCTGAGGACGAGATCATTTCTCAATTTGCAGGGTATCTAATAGAACCTAGGCTCTAATGTCTATATTATCCATTATTAATTTAAAAAATAGGTGAGAATCAGATTTTAGAAAGAATGTGGACAAATGGAATATGAAATGATTACAAGGATAAAGGGGGTAGAACACACTTCATGCAAAAAATGTTGAAGGGCACCAGTTATGATGGCAGCTAAGAGAATTCAAGTTTTCTCCCCATACTGCTTAATCCCACCCTGTAAGGATGAGGACTCTTGATCTAGTCACAGCCAAGGACACTGTTAGGTCAAAATCCTATGAGGTGGGACAATTGCTGGAATAGGCAAAGAGGGCAAAGATGTGGACATCCCTGGAGTATGACCTCATAGAGCACTGTCCTGTCATCAAGAACATGCCTTTCCTCCTCTTGCAATCTGCTGCTATCATGAGTTCAGTCTGGGCTTTTGATGGATTCTGCCCAATCCATGCCACTAAGTTTCAGGGCAAACAGTGGTGGGGCCTGGCAGGAAGGAAGTCCGGGGTATGCCCCGTACACAGTGTACTCTCTAGACCTTATGAGGAAGCTCTAAGAAATGCAACAGTAATTAACAGTGACCCACATGATGTAACAGGCCTCATTCATTCGATGGATGAATGGAAGGTAAGAACAAAGAGAGAGGGAGACAGAGAGAGAGAGAGAGAGAAACTAGGACGATGATTGGTCATTCCAAGTCCATCTGGCCTTGCAGAACCTGCAAGAGGGAGGGGAAACATTATGGGTAGTTGCACGTCCTATTTATCAGTAGCCTTTATGTGGTTATGGTTAGGACCATTATATAAACATACCAGGCCTTAAACTTTGCCCTATCATGCCTCTGTGAGGTCAATAATGCTGTCTGAGGCACTAAGGCATGCAGAGGTTCAGCAGGAGGATTTGGACCAGCCAGCCAGGTAATTCATGACTCGGCTGGGGCCAGAACCAGGTCTCCCAATAATCAACCCAGAAATCTTCCTTCCAAACAAGATGATCCTCTATTGATGGGGTTGGACAGTAGTAAGATGACTGGAGAGCACTAGGATGCAGGATTTCCTCCAGAGCATGTTTGAAGGAAATACGCTGTGTCCATGCATGTGGTTCCACAAGGACGTCTGTCCCTGTCAGGCTGTGCCCATGAAAACACGGCTGCCACGAAAACAGACAGTGCATATGGGTACAACTGTATCAAATGGCACACACACACACACAGACACACACACACACACACAGACATGACTCTATGCTGGGCACTGTTATATTAATCCACACAGCGCTTAATTCTCACAGCAACCCAATTTGATGAGTGGCATTAATATACCCAGTTTTTTGTAGTTATAATAACTGATGCATATAATATTACATAACTTGCTCAAAATCTCACAGCAAATAAGGAACTGAGTTAGGATTCAACTTCTTTTTCCCAATCTGGTGACACACTCTGTATTCTTAACCACAAGGGATAAACTGAGTGTTTTTTTTTTTTTTTTTTTAACACATAATGTTTTTATTTAATTGGGAAGGCATTCTTGAATTCTACCCTGCCCGTATCTTCTTACACCCTGAAGCCTTACTTCATTAAAGGCTCCGCCTGATCCCACCAGGGACCTACATTTTTTTAAACCCTGGCTACAGGCAGGAAACAAGGAAATATTGTCTTGTTTGTTTGCTTGTTTTGAGCTGAGGTCTCAGGGCGCATGTGAAAGCTCAAGCATGAGTCCTTGCAGCTCAGGCTGACTCAGCAGAGATGCGTGTCCAGGCCGTGGTTAGTAATAGTGTCCCCTTCCCCACCTTGGCTCAGAACGGCCCCCACTCCCCGTTGCTTCTGGGAGCCCTCCTGCAGCAGGCAGTGGTGGAGGATGTCCTGGGCTTCTCCTGCCGTCTCCTCACGCTGCAGAGATACAACTGAGACGTGCTCATTCCTTGGTTCTTCCATTAACTTCCCGGGTAATTACAAGTCCAGCTGCACAGTATCGGGAACTGGGAAGACAAGCAAAGATAAGCAAGGCCTGGTGCTGTCTACAGATAAGGAAAAACAGAGATTCAAAAACTGCCTTCAACTTTTTGCAAAGCAGTCTAGACACAGAGTCAGTCACAGTACCCAGATTTTTAAAGCAACCTGGCTAGAACGTAGAGTTCGTCTAACTTTAAAGACAAATCTTCTGGGAATTCAGGGACTATAACAATGGAATAAAATATCTTGAGTGGTGAATTCCTTGTCGTGGGAGGTCTTCAAATAATAATTAAATGATTATGTGTTGGAGAAAACATAATAGTAATCCCAGCAGTGAATGAGAGGGAAAAATAATAACCTCTGAGTTTCTTCCCGACTCTTAGATTTTGTGTTTCTTTATTCCCTTCTTGTGTAGTTTTGCATTAATATTTCTTTCTGTTAAGGCTTCATTTGCAGACTTTGAAATGCTGCTTTGAGGAATTAAGGATCGATATCCTTGCAGCCTGTTCGCAGTGTGTTTGCTCTAGTCGGCCATTGACCTGGTTACCAGAGGATCACATGGTGGGGGAGGGGCACTGCATTATAAAGAACTAGGAGTATTTTTAATGTGACTCTGAAATTCTTTTGAAAGTTAAGGATACTTACAGGTTGGAAAAAGATCAGGAGAGTGAAAATGGCAGAGGGTTTATGGTGAAAGGTCTTTATCTGTGAGAGTTTTCATAATAAGATCTATTCATACCTCTCTGAGATGGAAAAAAGAGCTTCTATTAGTGTAGGCTTCTTAACCTTTTTTGATTGAAGACACCTTCGGGTATCTGGGGGGAAATTATGAAGGCGTCCGTCTTGCTGTCCCCAGGAGACAGCAAATGTCCACAGCCAGGTTGCACAACGTGGCTCTAATTTCAGTGCTTTTGGTTGAGCAGCCGGCGGATGGAGTTAGGGGGATGGGTTGAGTCAACACTGAACACAAAGCTCGGTCTGCACGTTTGTGTAATATCGCTGACCCGGCAGGGGAGCAAAGACCAGTGTGACCCCAGGTCACGTGCGCAGGCCTTGCCCTGGCCGGGCTCTGACTGGAATTCTTCTTTGCCCTTTATCATTATTCTTGAAATTTCTCCAACTAGAGTCTTATTCGGGTTAAGCTGCTGCTACCTTTTCAAATAAAAACACGTTCTTTTTCCTAAATGAAGAAAAAGATTTTAATTTCTGGGATGGAAGAGCAGAGGCAGAACGAGAGGCATTTTGAGGTCAGAGAGTCCTTAAGAGAAGGCTGCCGTGGCTCCCTAACCCAAGGCTTTGGGCCACAGACGGCTTCTCAGAGACGTGGCAATCAGAGAAGAGTCTTTAAAACAGAAGGGTCTAGAGAGGGAGATGAGAGCCTTCTAAAGATAAGCTTGACCTTCATGGCGTTTTGTTGAGCAAAGGCTCTGCCTTCTCCGTAGTGCCAGGAGTTCGCCTCAAACTTGACACTTGGCAAATATTCGTGGAGCACCTCTCATGGGGCAGGTACCAGTTCAGGTGTTGAGAGGCAGAGATAAAAAGGACCCTGCCCTGCGTTTATGGAATCTGCTCAGGGGACAGACACGTAGATGAGGGCACCGGATGCCGTAGACACTAAGTAGAAGGCTGTTAGAGTGGAGGGATGGTCAGAAACGGCTTCATGGAGAGGGTGACGCTTGAATTGGGTCATGAAAGATAAGTTTGTGTTCTCTAGCCAGACATTATATTTTTTTAATAAAAAATGTTTCTTTGATTGTTCCTCTTTTTCTCAGTTTTATTTGTATTTCAGATAAAATATGTATGTATTTTTCCTGATCAATTTTTGTTTCTATTCTTTCACCATTGGTCTTCTTGGCTCCCTGTGAGTAGAGGTAAGAACTCAGGTAAAGAATATGTGCCAACGCTAAGGCCATCCATCTATGGAGAAATCCTTTGGACACACACACCAAAGAGGCTCTCAGGTCACCTTCGCAGGTGGCTGTTCTCTGCCCTCCAGCTCCAAATGGTCTGTCTGACTTTGCTTCAGTGTTTCCCTTTTATCAATCTTCTTTTTTTAAACATATGCATTCATAAGATGAACTGTCTGCATCTGTGATTGCACACACCTTGGAGGGAATAGTGATGAACTGAGACACTTTATGTTTTGAACAGACTAGCTCAGGGAGCTGAGAGTAAGAAGGAATCCAGGGAGGGAGCATCTTCAAAGAACAAAACTCCGCAGTTACTGGCCAGGCCTGGGCTGACCTTAGCACAGCCCTGCCCTGAAAAATTTAATGCTGCCTCCTGTCACGCCCTCTCTGACACAGGCATATGCTGGAGTTCCTCAGAGCAGCAGCAGTCCTGATAGACAGAGAAGCTTGCCTCAGAAGGCTAGTTTCCTTGGCCTCGCTACGCCCTGACCACTTCAGTCTCTGGGCTTGTGTCAAGCAACACATTGGTGGTTTTGAATTTAAAATTCCCAAAAGTCTTTTGATATCTCCCAGAGTTTGTTTTGGTTGCTTCATCTCTTGCATTTCTGGGGTTTCCGGCCATCTCTTGCTGCCCTTTCATCATCCGTTTCACGATAAGGTCCTGGTGCTGCACTGTGACCTTCAGAGGGTGGTCAAGAGTCCTCCCTGTCACCTCTCCCTCCTAGAGGAAGGGCAAAGATGGGGCAGGAGCAAAGGACATGTCCCGTGTCACACAATTAGTCCGCGGTGCTAAGCCACAGAGAGATAGCTGCACGCCGTAGAGCTGGATCTGGGGAATTGTCCTGGCTCCTCTTCTCTCTGTTGCAGTAGGTGCCTTATTTTGTGATGTGCTGATAAGCCCTTGAAGATGGCTCTGGACTGGGTGGTGAACTGACTCACGTCTCAAGTTCCATGTTGAAGTCCTGCCCCTCAGAGTGGCTGTATCTGGAGTAAGGGATTAATTAGGTTAGACGAGATAGTAAGATTGGCACCCTAATCCAATAGAATTAGTAACTGTAAAGCAGGGAACACCAGAGAACTCTCTGTCTCTCTCAGTGCCACATGAGGCATGAAGAAGATGCCATCTCTAAGCCAGGAGGACAGTGCTCGCCAGGGACCAGATCTGCCCGTGCCTTGTTTTTGTGCTTCTCAACCTCCAGAACTGTGAGAAAATGAATGAACTTCTGTTGTCTGGACCACTCAGTCTAGAGTGTTTTTTCTAATAGAAAACTGAGTGGACTAAGTCAAATGAGATAGCACAAGTAGATGTGTTTGTAAATTGTAAAGTACAAAACTCATTTTACTTTCTTATCGATAATGGTAATAATATGAATCATCTGCCTCCTTGGGTTATCAGAGCATGAATGTGACAGCTAGGATCTGGGACATCTGGGATTAAGATTTAATACAAAGAGGAAATGAAAATTGCCCGGTGCCTAGAAGCGCAGCACTTCCTGGGGGGGACATTACCCTGAAGAAGGAGAAGAAGGATAAGGCACAGGGTGACCCCCACGCTGTCACCAGGCACAGGCAGCAGATTTTAATATGTACAAACACGAAAAAGAAAAATATTAAGAATGACTTTCTCAAATGCCCTCTGAAACAGACCTTCTGGGAAATTCTCTGATGTTTCTAAAAGAAAAAATAAATGTATATATATGTAGAGAGAGAGGATAGAGAGAGGAAAGAGAGAGAGAACTATAAAAACTAAAAACTGGGGAACAGAGTACCTATGTAGGACTAATGAAGAGTTCTTCTCACTGCAGTCTGGACTCTGCAAAACACGGTTGCAGAGACGTAGTCAAACATAAGGGAAACTCCCTGCGTCGACCGCAGCCACTCTGGATGTGGAGCTCATGGGCTCCCTGTGACAGCATCAAAGGAAACCAAAATAGGAGACCAGCAGCTTCTGAGTCAGTCTTTGAAGTCCCTCGGCAAAGAGAAGGAGTCAAAGGCTAGTATGGAAATAAAGCTAACGGAAATAGCAATATATAATTAACTTCACAAACATCCATTTAATACGTACTGTCTTAGTTTGCTAGGGCTGTCATAACAAAACACCACAGACTGGATGACTTAAACAACAGAAATTTATTTTCTAACCATTCTGAAGACGGGAAGTCCAAGATCAAGGTATTGGCAGGGTTGGTGTCAGGGGAGGCCCCCTCTCCTCTGTGTGCTCGTGTGGCCTTTCCTCAGAGCATTGGTTGGGGGAGGCTTTGTGTCTCTTCATTTAAGAACACTAACTCTGTAGGATGAGGGCCCCACCCTTCTGGCCTCATTTAACCGTAATTATTCTGTAGAGGCCTCATCCCCAAACACAGCCGCACTGAGAGTTAAGCTCCCACGTATGAATTTGGTGGTGACACAAACATTTAGTCCATAACACCTATTGTGTGCTGGGTGCTGTTCTGTGTGCTCATGGTAGAAAAGTGACTTGGTGTTGTTGACTTCAGGGAGACTCCTGAGGTTAGGATTCACACCCAATTCACGTTAGCGACTTCAGCACGCAATGGAGAACCTCTGCACACAGTGGGCCTCGGAGTATTCTTGGATTGAATTACACGTTTTGAACTCAGTCTGCAAAGATGGTCTATAGCTAGCAAGCGTGGGAACACCCCACGGAGTCCATGAGAAGACGGTTATGGGATTGCAGCGGGGCCATACTGGGGAGAGGGCAGATCCTCCCGGTGCCTCCCCAGAGGCTTTTGGTGAAGATGGGCAGGAATATACATTTTATTACTCGAATATTCTTGTTTTTGGTGATATTCTTTTTGAGATCTGTCCTGCCACCATACCGTATGTGTGTGGCTGCCGGGAGCGGGTCTCGGTGGAGCTGGCGCTGCCTGGCCTTGTTTGGTTCTTCGGGGTCTCCTCACTTTGTACTTTCCTAGTTTAAACAACTCTTCCAAAATGTTCCAAGAATTGAGCAACTGTTTGTTTTTTCAGCAAGGCTGGTTGTTTACAACTGCAGTGTGAGAATTGGGATAATTATGATCTGCCCTTGTGATGCTTCATTGTTTGTAAAAAGAAAAAGGAAGCATACCAGGGGCCTTGGTTCTTCGTCTGTAAATTTGGGATAATTGTGGCGGTCAAGGGTCTCCCAGCAGTGTTCTGGGGGATTAACGAGATCCTGTCTAAGACGGGTTCCAAGGGGCTCAGATGAAAGATACGGAATAAATACAAAGAAGGGTTATTAAAAAACAGACCAAAGAGCTGGCAGGTTACTGAGTCACCTTTATTTTTAATATCTTTTTTTAAAGCCAGGGGTAGAGAGAATGGGGGATTGAATGTTTAGCTTTTGGACTAGAACTCTAATTAGAGGTTTAAGGATTAGGAAAATAGTTGGAGTCAGTGTGAAGAAAGCTTTTCTCAGAGAAAAGACATGTTTTTATTCTTAGAGCACTTGACCTGTAAATACTTACATCTCGAGATGTGAAACAAATTCAGTGGAAGGCCGGAGCTCGGGGCTTATTCAGTTCTCTGTGCAGTTAATTACCTTTTGTTCGGCAAGTAGGCCTTGAATTACACTATTTCTCCTAACTCGAAGTTATTGAAGATGTGTTTTCACTTTAATGAGTAGCTTGACCTCGCGATGTTAAGAAATAAGGACTCTGGAAATCAGATCCCCTATTTTAAAGCTGCAGGGAAGAGATAGGTGGGGAATAGTTTCGACCTTAAGAATACAGTTTAAATTTCTGCCACCAACCACATACGGCCTTCTTTGATCTCCCAGCTAGAGAACAGGTGGTCCCAGCTGATGCCTGTAAAGTGCTGATTATGTGCCAAGACATGGTTTCATCACTGTGCATGATTAAATCATTTCATCCTCACACAATTGCTATGGAGTTACTACTAGTATTTCCCCATTTTACGGATAAGGAAATTTTGGCCCAGAAAGGTTAAATGACTCGCTCCAGAAGACACAGCAAGAACTCAGTAGGTCTGGAAATCAAAGCCAGTTAGTCGTACTTTTTAACTTGTGAGCCCTTTGCTCTGTTCTCTGACCTGTCACTGTGTTATGTGCACTTGTCTCATGGGATTTGTCGTTTCCTTTCCATGTTTGTGTGAGCTTTCGTGTAGGTCGTGTGCTTTGTCAGGGATTCTATATTCAATTCCTGGAGCCCCTCGTGCTACTTTGCTTATAGATCTTCATTTAAAATATGGGCCAGGCAAAAATAATGGGGCGATATATAAGGAGTGCTAAAACCCCATTGGAATGTTTAGAAATATGTTGCCAATAAAAGAGGTTGGCACATACCTCCCTATATTTAGCCAATCATACTTTGATGCACATGGAAGTACACAGGACTACTGAGTGAAGAGAAAATAACGCGTCTTTATTGGTGCCAATTTCTATGATGCAAGCTGCAGAGTGCAGTCAGAGCCCCCAGCTCTGAGACCGACCGGCCACATTTGACAGTCACTGCCAATTGAAACGCTGTAGTGGAACAATACATCAGGGATTGCTACTTTCTCAAAAAAAGTGATTTTAAAAGTATTAGTAGGGCTCAGCAGAATTCATTTATTTTTTTTGGTTCAGAAAAATTGCATGTAATAAATGCACATTCTTATTTAAACATGGAGGATGAATGTGCACATTTATCATCTATGCCTTCTGAAACTCCTCCCAAATGACGTAAAACAATCAAAAACATGAAAAAGATAGCAACTCAAAAAGACAAAGAGCACAGAAGAGAGCTTAGTTTGGGTAAGAAATTTCAACACAGTTTTGGAAATCAGAGAGCAGATGAAGGAGGAAGGCTGCCTCCGCCCCGGTCTCTGCAGAAGGCGTGCAAATGGAAGGCAAGGGAGAAACTCAGACCTGGCCGTTCTGCATGACATGGAGGCCGGCTGTGGCCTGAAGGCAGGGAGAAACCAGGCATGGTTTGCACAGGTCACTGTCTCATTCTAGTCCTGCTTTTCCCTCTTCAGGCAGATAAGTAAGTTCCTTTCCACTTCCACCTTGGACTGACTTGTTCTCTAGCATGTAGAAATTAAACCCAAGATTGTCCAAAGCTGGGGGCAAGGTGTAGGTTACAGGAAGAAAGACAGAACTGAAGTGCCATCTGCACTCTGGGTTGTGGGGTCCACAGCCTTATTTTTCTGCCTTTTTTCCAGAGTCCTAACAGCGAGACGTTCCTTTCTCCATACAGGGAATGCGAATGTTCTTTCATAGAAAAACCCAAGTCTCATGAAAATTGTATGTGATAACTAAAATTTTAGAGATGTCTCCATTGAAAAAATAGTTTACCCATATGATGAACTGAGAGTGACACCCACCTGCTGGCGAGCTTAGCGCCTGTGCACAGAGCCTTCGACCGGCCGGCAGTGCCTCAATCGTAACTGAATGGATAACCAAGACCGTCCAGTTCTTCCAGAAAACCTCTGAGATGAAAGGTTAAGATAAAAGCGAGCAAACAAAGGTACTTGGAGAAAACATGAAGAATACAGGAGGCAGAAGAAACATTAAAAACATATGTTTGGAAAGATAAGAGACTATATGAATCCATAAAACAAGAACATGGTCTTTAAAACAAAAACTGGCAAATAATGAGAAAGAATTCTCGCAAATGTGATAGAGAAAATTTTTTAAAATCTAGAAAGTTGGAAGATAAAATCTGAGAAATCCTCTAACAAGTTGAACACAAATACAAAAAGAGTAGACAATTGAGAACAAAAAAAGAAATTCAGAGTCAAAACATGATGTCCAATATCTTGTAGGATGGGGGCGGGGAGAGTAGATGAGAAGGGAGTATTAGCAAAGAGATAATTGAAAATACCTACAGAATTAAAGAAAACTGATGTAAAAGTGTGTTTCCTTACCCAGCACGGTGAACAGAAAAAGCCACACACCAAGGCAAAGACAAAATCCTAAGTCTCCGAAAGACAGAGAAGCAGGAACCAGACAAGCACAGAACTTCTCAACAGGGGAAGTGAGCAGACTGTGGGAAAACATCTTCACAATGCTAAGGGGACACAGTTTTCAAACTGGAATTTCATGTTTGGTCATCAGTCATGTGTGACGTCATTTTTTAAGACTTCCTAAATATCTCTATTGGGACGCTACTCAATCTGATACTGCATAAAAATTGCCCCCAAATTCAGCACCTTAAAACAACAAACGTTTTTCACCCTATACAGTTCTGGGAGAGGTCAGACTCTGGGATTGTTTTAGCTGGGTGATTCTAGCTCTTGGTCTCTTGGAGGTCAGATTCTTGTCCTGGGCTGTGATAATCCCCAAGGTTTGATAATCTGCTTCCAAGCTCCCTCATGTGGCTGTTGACAGGAGCTTTCAGGTTCCTGACATGCTGTCTTTTGAATAGGGCTGCCTAGACAGCTTGCGGGCTGGCTTCCCTGCAGAAATGGAGTAGAGGGGAAGCGTGCAAGAGAACCGCTGAAACAGAAATCAGTCTTTCAGAATCTAAACTCAGAGGGGACACTGCTAGGGTGTAAGCGGGGATTACACAAGGGTGTGGGTACCTGGAGGCAGGGGTGTCGGATGCCCTCAGGGATGCTGCCTGCCGCAGCGTGCTTCACCCAGTTAAAGAGGAATATGAGAAAGAAATACATGAGGTTCAGGAAGCAGAGAATTTCAGGGTAACAGGTATGCAGATGCTCCAGAAAACAGTCTAAGTCAATGGTTCTCAAATGGGCATGGTTTTTGCCTCCCCACCGGGGGCCATGTGGAAATATATCTGGAGACATATTTCATTGTCAAGATGGGGAGTGCTGCTGGAGTGCAGGGGGTGGAATGCACCCAGGGATGCTCCAACACCTAAAAATCCAGAAAAGCCTCCATGACAAGGAATTATCTGGCTCAGAATGTCAATAGTTTTAAGGTGGATGAAACCACATCTACAGGTGTAGAATGAGACAGAGGGAGAGAGGGCATTTGGAGGGAGGCCCCCAAAGGAAGTCTGCAAGTGACAGATACCAGCTTAGGGTGATATTTACATCAGACAAGCAATATGGACTTTGAAAACCAGCCTAACCAAAATTGTGATAAACCTAGATTGAAAACATGGGGAGGGGCTCATGTGTGACTGGTATAAAACGTAATTCCTCATTTACCACTGTGGGAGAGCAAAAGATAATATCTAAAATGGATAGATCAAGAAATAACAACGTATTTAATAAAATAGGGTTAATAACAGGGAAACTAATAGAAGTAAACATGAGGAGGAGGCCAGGGGTGGGGCAAGGATTGCTGTCCTACCTTAAGTTTTTCTATACCATTTGACTTTGTAAATGTATTACTTTGATTAAAAAAATCAATTAAGTACTTGAAAAGAATCCATTGTTAGAATACCAACAAAGTGATATACAGGTTTTTTAAAATCAATTTTTCTCCCTACCAGTAAATACATATAAATATCTAGAGGACATTGGTCGAAGACCTGTGAGATGATCATGTGGACAGCAACACATATCACCTGCCCCATTTGATGTTTTCAGTGAAGGCAGTGAATGAAAGAAGGAGTGGAAGAAGAGATGAAGAAATAATTTAACTGGAAACAAAACATATCACAAGTGATTTTACTTTCTTAACAGTTAAGCATGTTTCATTTAAACAGTTCGTGGTAAGGCCAAGAAGAAGCTCCTCATTGCAGGATCCCTTTCAGGCCTTAACTTGCATGAACTTCCTAGTGCCTGTCACGCTCTTTCAAGAGTGCTGGAGCTCTGTGGGCCACTTCTCAGTCTCCCCTATGATACCTCATCCTGGGCTTGCACTTTACATGTTGACTTTCTTGTGGCAGTTCTGGCTTTTTAAAAATTTCTTTTGGAAGAAAGATACTCCCTCAGTGAGATATCCCATCCATTTCTAAGACTTCAACTGGTGACTATATGCTA
Organism: Indri indri; assembly: GCA_004363605.1. Lineage (NCBI taxonomy): Eukaryota > Metazoa > Chordata > Mammalia > Primates > Indriidae > Indri > Indri indri. Next base: position 14,820 of record RJWJ010005546.1, read on the forward strand.
TTGCACCCCAGATCAATATGCCTAACTTGGGCTGGTCACAGTGGCTCGTGCCTGTAATCCTGGCACTCTGGGAGGCCGAGGTGGGTGGATTGTTTGAGCTTAGGAGTTCGAGACCAGCCTGAGCAAGAGCGAGACCCCGTCTCTACTAAAAATAGAAAGAAATTAGCTGGATAACTAAAAATATATAGAAAAATTAGCCGGGCATGGTGGCGCATGCCTGTAGTCCCAGCTACTCGGGAGGCTGAGGCAGGAGGATCGCTTGAGCCCAGGAGTTTGAGTTTGCTGTGAGCTAGGCTGACACCACGGCACTCCAGCCCAGGCAACAGAGCGAGACTCTGTCTCAAAAAAATAAATAAATAAATAAATAAAATATGCCTAGCTTGGGTGGATCTATTTGGCTTTAAGAGGACTGTCTCAACTAAGGGGGCAAGTTCACTTGGCCATCCCCAGACCCCTAAACTTCAACACGTCCCAAATTGACCTTCAGTTCCACCCAGTTACATCTGCTCCTGCTCGAGTCCTTTCCTTCTCAGAGAAGTGTCCTGCGTCCACTGAAATGTCCAAGTCAGAGACAAGCATCACCCGCCTTCCTTCATCTCACCCCTCCAGAGTCCATCAATCACCAAACTCTACTGATAAGCTTATAGGGTGTTGTATTGTAGCAGCGTCCTCACCCTCTTTTAAACCCATCTAGTTCTTTATGTCTTACTTTGGCTGTCTTTGTCCTGGACACACTAATCTTGGAATTGGATTACTGTCAGGGAGTCCAAATATTTCTCCCCAACTTTAGGCCTGTGCTCTTTTAATTCATTCTCCATTCTGACCAGGGTGATCTTTTAAAAATTCAAATATATGCATGTCACTCATTTTCCAATAGCTCCCCATGGCCTGCAGGCTCATCTCCAAAGTCTCCTCAATCCCAGCTTCTTGCTTTCCTCTGAAGTTTCAATTCTTATTATTCTCACACCCCACTGTACCCTCTACCTATATTGAATTATGCTCCGATTAGTGAATACATCATGTTCTACCTTTCCTCTGGGTCTTTGCACATTTTCTTACCTTTGCTTGAAACCTTTTCTTCTTTTCAGCTTCCATCCCTTCCTTGCTGGAAAACTCTTATTTCTTCAAGTCTCAATTCAATGTCACTTCCTCTGGGAAGCTTTCTTGATCCCCTCTGAAAGATGATGTTAAGTGCCCTCTTAATGGGCTTCTGTAGCAGTCTATTATAAAAATCGTCATAGTCACCGTTAACTTGTATCCGCCAATATGATACGAATTCCAGGACTCAGCACCCCCACCCCCCACAGCACCATGAGGGAGCCCAGTGTCTACAGGCAATAAATACACCACCACTGTGGACAATCATTCCTAGTGAAATTGCTTTAGAGCTTCTTTTAACAATGGGGCACACTTTATTTTTCAAGCAAAATATCCCTTTTACAAGCCTAGTCTAATGGCTCATCTTGAAAAGAGTTCCCTGTCATAGCTTTGTGGTGCACTAAAGCATACCTAAGAATGAAGGAGAAGGAATTAAATTGGTTAACAACTTTAGTTGAAAGCATAGAGCTAAAATGAGAGTAAAACTTCAAGAAGTTGCAGATAATAAAAATGGATTGCACTCATCCTCTTATTTCTAATTTTGGCACGTATTTTTCCTCCCGAAGTATGATAAGGTTCTGAGGGAAAATATCTTAAAAGAGAGGCAATTTGTACCAGATAAAATACTGCATTCAAAAAAGACAGGGGAAAAAGGGTGACCAAGTCACCAGTTTCTTAATGCTGACGCTGTTGGTTTTGAGGTATTTGCATCGCCTGCCTTGGTTGAGGCCTCCGAAAAGGCAAATGAGGCTAGAGATGAAGTGCCTGATAGTTCCAATGAAAGCATAAAAATCAAAGAAACAGTGCACATAATTCCCCTTTGAAGGTCCTGATTTCCAGCTTTCTGTAGCAATAACTAAGTAAACCTGGGTGTCCAGCAACATAGGCCGCCGACATTTGTCAGGCTTTTCAATAAACTGACAATGAAAGACCAAATCCGTGCAAGGTGGGAGATAAATTAGCACACAGCAAAGGTACTGCAGAAATAAGCACCAGTTTCGTAGCTGAAATATTTTTTGATAAAGTAATAATCCCCGGTAATCTCTCTCCAGCTTTAAATAACAGCCGGTCTTTGTGCCGGCAGTTTAATTTTGTTGGCTGCCCTTGTCTTACAAATATATTTAGTGGAGCCTGGAATATCATTTTGTGCTGAAAGCTGAGCCTTTGTCATACTGAAGCTGGGCAAAGGCAATAAATCAAGGACAAAGTGAAAAGGAATAGAAATGGGCTATCGGAAACTTATTTCCCCAGAGCAGGCGAGCTTTCTTCTCATACTAGCAGGTGAATTGCATCAGTCATGTCCCCCTGTTAAGTGCCTGTGTTGTAATGATATTGACTTACAACTGCATTGCACCCTGGTTGGCATTGCTCCAAAGTGCTTAAGATGCATCTATGGGAAATACATGCTGAAAATAGCACCATGAAAATATACAATGCTAGTTTTGTTTTCTTTTTTTCTTTTCCTCCTCTAAGATCATTCTCCCAGAAAGGTGTCCAGAGATGCCCAAAATCACCTTCTTCCACTTCTTTCCTCATTTGTGTCTGACAAATTATTAATAATAAATAACATTATTTTAAAGGTAAGGGGCCAATATACATTTAAAATGATAAAACCAGGATTAATGTTCCACAAGATCTACATTTGCCAAATTGGTTATTATTGAGAATGGATTATAGAGAAAGAATGTTGAGGTGTTTATAGGGTGTTTGTTTTACCTTTAGCAACATAAATGAATAACAATTACTATGCTAGAAAGCCAAGAAGCCAGGTTCTTGTATTAATTTCCTATTGCTGAGCAATATACTTTTCCACAAATATGGTGGCTTAAAAGACCAGACATTACTTATCTTACAGTTTCCTTGAGTCAGGAGTCCAAGCACAGTTCGTCTGGGTCCTCTGCTCAGGGTCTCACAGGCTACAATCAAATCAGCTGGGCTGTGATCTCATCAGAGGCTCCCCTGGGGAAAGTTCCGCTTCCAGGCTCCCTCAGGTTATTGGCAGAATTCAATTTCTTATGGTTTTAGAACCAAGATCCCCATTTTCTTCCTGGCTGTTGTCCAGGCTCTGCTCTCACCTCCTAGAGACCACCAAGGCTCCTTGCCATGTGGCACCTCCCACGGGTCATAGCTTATTTCTTCAAGCCAGCAAGAGAAAGCAAGTGTGAGTATGTATAGATGGATCATATGATGTAATTACAGGAGGGATATCTCATCCCTTTTGCAATATAATGTAACCTAACCACGCTAGTGATATCACATCACCTTTGCCATATTCTATCTGCAGCAGCAAGTCACAGGTTTCACCTACGCTCAGGAGTTAGGGCTCTATACAGGGTGAGAACACGAAGGCTTGGCCACCTGAGCGTCTTCCTGCCACATTTCTGGTGCTTCCTGGTCATTAAAAACTAGGTGTTCATATATTCATTCTAAGCAACAAAAATGAATGATTCGTATTTGCATTAAACAAGATAGATAAATCTCACAAACTTCATATTTTTCTTTCTTTCTTTTTTTTTGTTTTAGAGGCAGGGTCCTGCTCTGTCACCCATGCTGGAGTGCAGTGGTGTGATCACAGCTCACTGCTACTTCCAACTCCTGGGCTCAGGTGATCCTCCTGGCTCAGCCTCCCAAGTAGCTGGGACTACAGGCACACACCATACCTAGCTAATTCTTTTTATTTCTTGTAGAGATGGGTTCTTGCTATGTTGCTCAGGCTAGTTTCAAACTTCTGGCCTCAAGCAATGCTCTTGGCTCTGCCTCCCAAAGTGCTGGGAGTATAAGCTTGAGTCACCACGCTCAGCCCTCACAAACTTAATGTTGAAAGAAACCAGGCCAAAGTGAGGCTCATTCTTTATGATTTCATTTTTTATAAATTTCAAAATCATACCAAATTAATCTGTGTTATTAGAAATGAGAATAATGGTTAAGCTTCAGGGATAGTGATGACAAGAGGATATGGGAGGGCTTCTGGGGTGGGGGCATATTCTGTCTCCTGAACTAACTAGATGGATCCCATTTGTGAAAGTGTGTGGATCATTACACTTGTGAGACATGCATTTTTTCAAACATAAGTATAATTATGCCTTATACTTCAGGGAAAAGTAAAACACCACAACACAAAACAAGACAGAATAAAAACCCTGGATCACCTTTAGGCCAGACACTTGATTCCTATGGGCCTCAGTTTTCTCAGCTGTTCCATAAGGTACAGATTGTTAAGGCTGTTCCAACAGAATGTAGTCAGAGTTGCATAAAACCTCAAGGGGATACAAAACTCACTGGATGACTGAAGCACCCAGAGTTCTCGTCCCCGAGGGAAAACATTCTTCCGTTGACACGTCCTTCCACCTACAAAGTGTGGGCCGTAAGCAGTTACGTGCACCCAGTGAACTTCTCTTTTCTTAAGGTTTCTTTCAGCTCAGAAAATGTCTATGGCCTATTGATTTGGCAGCTTCTTCAGACCAGGCACCGGTAACATAACAAAGGTGGAAAGCAGGCAGAGGGAAGGATCTGGCTCAGAGGCAGGAAAAAAGGCGGTGCATTGTAGAGAATTTAAAAACAATAATGACACCGAATACGAATTGGTCTGCTTGGTGCTATCCCCATGCACCTGCCTCCCTAGGCGATGTGAGTGACCACACTCTGGCCCATCTCCGTGGACAGCGCCACCACTGTCCCAGTTAACTTGGCGCTATACTGCCAGGAAGCATGTGGAGTTCTGGGCTGCAGAAATAGCTGTGCTGCGATGCTCTGTGCTGAAAAGTGTGACAAAGAAGAGGACAGGGTGGATGTGTACCCATCGAACACGGACGTCTGCTCCAAGGACCCCTTCAAAGTGAGGTCTGGATGTTGAAACAGGGCAGGACACTTAATATGGTGCAGCCTCACTTGTCCCCAAGCTTCATCCTCCAGACCCCACTGACCAGCCATGACTCCTGGAACTGTTAGGTAACTGCTCCCAGGGGTGCTTGACTGAGTTGAAACTGGCAGTGAACTCATGAAGTATGTCTCCAATTCAGTCATTCTCCGATCACCCCTTCCCCTGTGGCTTCAGAGCAGGTTCTGAATCCAAGAACTGTTGGCCACCTGTGGCAGCAGGCCCCTCCCCGCATGCCCCTCCTCTCCCCGTGCAGCCGGCCACCCTGGACCAGCAGGGGTCCTTTCTCCACAGGCACCCAGAGATCCGCTCCCATCGTGAGAGGTCAACTGCAGCACTCCTATGCTCAAACCTTCAGTGAGTTTCCTTCTCACCCAAAAGGAAAGCCGAGCTTCTTCCTGGCTGCTGCAGGCCCTGCACAGTCTCTTCATTCCCAGCTGTGCCCACCCGCTTCCATCATCAGCCTGGCTCCACTGCCTCCTCCTCATGCCCAGAATGTGCCCAGCAGGCTGCTACTTTGGGCTTTGCACTAACCTTCTCTCTGCCTACAAACCCACGTGGCTCAGTTTCACGTGGGGCTCTGTGCACGTCACCCTGTCTGAGACTGTCCCCGACCACAGCCAAGGGGTGGGGTTGACGGAGACCGCACCATCTCCGAGTCAGCCCTGACTTCCCCTCCCTGCCTTCCACTCCGCTTGATGTTGCTTCATCAGCCTGGGGGCCGGAGTTATATTCTACACGTGTTTGTTGCCTGTCGTCCAAAATGTAAGCTCTGGCAGACACAGGCATTGTCCTTTGTCTCTCCAGTACCTAGAACAGAGTTCAGCACATGCAGACAGTCACTAAATTATTCAGCAAACTGAATGAAAGTTTGGTTTAGCTTTTACATTAGCCAGACTGGATTTTTGCCACCCCTGGGGGTTCCTGTTTCCTTCTGGTAAAATTTTTCTGACTGATGACATGGCCCTGTGGGTCTGCTTGACCCCATGACTGGAGGTTTGCAGGAATTTTAATTGTCTGTCATCAGAGTTTCACCGTAATTTTCTGCTTAAAAAAAATCAGTAAGCAATTGGCGGTGCTGCTGCCAGAGCACCTACGTGAAAGCAGTATCCAGCCCATTGTGGAAAAAATCGCTTTCAAAGTCGTGGTTGGTCAGTGGGACTTGAGGGCTGAGATTTGTTTGAGTGACTTCCTCCTCTAGCTTCAGGGCTAAATTTAAAAACCAGATTAGACAATTCAGAATTAAAGAAAAGAAAGGAGCAAAAAGGAATCGAGACCCTGAAGACAGAACAGCAAAGCTGTAAGAAAAACTAGCCGTTGGTAACAGAGAAATTCAACGACAAAAGAAGAAAGCCAGGGACCGCACCCTGTGCTGCAGCCTGGCTTCCGCAGGCTTGCGTATGAGCTGCACTCTCACTGTGTGCCTCTGCCTTGGGGTGTCTTCTCCTGGTCACCGCGTGTGTCCCACGTCGGCTCTGCCTTACCAATAGGCCTCTCTGCGTAGGGGTCTTAGCCCAGTAGGTGCAGAAGCATTTCATGTTAAGGTCTTAGAGTAACACAAGTGTTTGATTTGTAGACTACCTGGAAGGGAAGGTTCTGTTTCTTACATAAATAGGCCGGATCTGGACAAAGAAGAGAACTTTTGTGAGTGTGCGTGGTAGCTCCTTCCCTGACCCGCATCTTGTTACGTATCAGGGGTCAACCATCATCTGCTGTTACTTATATTAAGGCTTTAGTCCATTTTTGTTTGCTCAGAAGGTAAATGTGATTTCAAACATTTGAGGCATTTTCAAAGTCTCAGACTATTAGGAGGTCTCATCAGTGCAATAATTGGGGATTGTATCCATTTACAGTGAATATTCCAATGCTTCGGGTCCATTTTGTCATATATTTAGTAGAATGATGGTTTTCTACTCCAGAGGGTTGTCTGAGCCAAGACTTGCTTAGTAGCCAAGAAGGACATACCTGTCCTCCCTCTCCAGTTGCATCCCAAACGCACCCCTCGGATGAGGGGAGAAGAAAGAACAAAAAGTAAAAACATAATGAGTGTCGGTGGGATAGAAGGAGGGAGGGCTCAAAGAGAAAGAGGTGGGGGTGGAAGGAAGCCAAAGAGAAGCAAACACTATAGAGGTGCAATTAGGAAAATCCTATCAGTGGGTATCTTGCGTTGCGGGATTCTAGTTTTCAACGTCTTCGTAAGCGTCTCTTAAACACAGTGGCCCCCCATGCTTACTCACAAGTTGTTGTGTGCATTGTCTCTTTGATCTGTATACCTGCCTGCATTAATCTAATTCGCTGTCAGAGCTAACAAATCCCAAGTCTCAGTAGCTTCCAACAGCACCTGTCACATCCTCATTGTGTCCCACAGGCTGGGGCTTAGATCCTATGGTTTTGCTCCACGAGGGTTTTCATTCAAAGTCCCAGGTTGAAGCAACAACTCTATCTGGGACTTTCTATTCTCGTGATAGAAGAAAATATCAAAGAAGCCTGTGGAAATATGCAGTGGTTCTTACAGTTTCTGCCCGCAGGCCCTGGATCAAAGCAAGTCAGATCATCAAATCCCAACCCTGCCAGGCAGGAGAGTGCGCAGTTCCCATGAGGCACAGCCAGCCTCAGGGTCATGGGAGAGGGTGTGTAGTACTTATGCAAATTCGTATTTGGGGACAATAGTACAAACTACCGAAATACCAGAGCCAGTAAACAAGGCATGTGGGTCCATTCCATTCATAGACAAGAAAACAGAGGGGAAAAAAACTAAAGAGAAACAGCCTGACCTAGATCTCTAGTTGTCTAATTTCCAGCTCATTGATTTGGCCTTTCCATCCACCTATTCATCTCTCACCTGCATTTTCTTTTACACTAAGGTAGCGCTGCTCAAACTGTAGCAGGCACCGGAATCACCTGCAAGGCTCCTTGAAACACGGATGAATGGGTGCGATTCCCAGAATTTCTGATTTGTTATGTCTGGTGTGAGCCCTAAAAAAGAATTTCTTTAACAAGTTTCCAGGTAATGTTGAGGTTATTGGTCCAGGGGCGACACTTTGGAAACCACTGCCTCAAGGTACCATCTCCAGAGCAGGGTGCAATGCACAGCTGTTAAAATTAGCTTTTCTTTTCCTATTTTTTTTTTCTGCTTTATGTAGAAAAAATAAACAATGACTTAGATGCATTGGTTCTGTAACTTTAACAGTTCCTCCCTGGACGTTAGGAGAGGCTGCAGGATCCCACAGCAGCCGTTCTCCGTTGCCTGGGAACTTGTTATAAATGCAAATCATTGGCTCTGCTCCAGACCCCGTTGACTCCCAATTTCTGGGGATAGACCGAGCCTTCTGTGTTTTATCCAGTCCTCCAGATTATTCTGATGCACGCTGGACTTTGAAAAGTGAGGTTTAGTCCTGCAGACACCCTGAGGCTACACTGCAGCACTGTGTGGTATCTTCAGGACTTGTTTGCCATATGGCTGCTACTTCCTAGAAATGCAGGGTCTTAGGCCCCTGTACACTTACTGGTGGGTCCTCCTGTTATGGGGCTTCTTCTTTTTGCAGAACACCTACTTTCTTCTTATTACCCAGCTGTGTAATCCAACTGTTACAACCCACTACCTGCTTGACTTTCAACTATGATTTTACCCCTGAATGATCCTTGCTTGGTTCTGGGCTTTTAGCCTCAGGTTCTCATTACTGCTCATCTTTCTGACTACTGCTGGAACCTTAGCCCAGGTGCAGCTTCCCGGCCCTCTGGGAAGGGAGGTTGCTGTGCAGAGCTTTAGACAGAGGTGGCCTGGCTAGGAGTCTCTGTTTGCCATGATTTGTATTTTTCCATTAAGATCCTTCACCTTCTTTCATTGCAACCTTGTCCTATGTAACTCTTTCCCTCCTCCTTTGAGACAAGCTTTATGGGCAATTTAAACCAGTGCACTAAACAAATAATTACAGTCATACTATTGTGTATTTATGGAATGCAAATCATCTAATAGGCTGAATGCCTTTGCATGAATTGTTCATAGAAAAACATTATGAGATGAGCGGCCCCTTTCCAACGAGATGTAGTATCGCCATTTTTGAATAGTGTTTCTGTATCCAGAAGTCATTTAGTCTTTTCTTTAAATAAAGTAAAAAACAAGACTGCAGACCATGAGATGAGAAAAACAGATCAACATCTCAAATAGTGTCTAGGCAAACTCTGAGTCATTTCACTCCAAATCCATGATGTTTACATAGTAAATGCAGATGTTGTGTTTACTCACTTCAGAGCATTTGCTAAAAGGCTTGGCTTGCATGGGAAACTTTTGGGGGGTATTCTGTTAGACAGTGCATGTTTTGCAAGATGAGAGAAATTTTAAATTAAAAATAAAAACTAGATCTCAAGGAGAAATTGAGGTAGAGGCATCTCAGAAGAAAATGTCAGGTAGACGACATTTAGGAGCAAGTTAATATTTACTGAGCCTCTACTCTACCAATGTGTGCCCAGCACTGTGTTGAAATGTCAAGATTTAGAGGTGCATAATGCATATTTCCTCGAAGAGCTCATAGTCTTGTAAAATACAAATAATACGGAAAAAGAAAATGTAACATTTCATCATAAATGCTGTGATTAGTGCAACCAATAATTTATTATTAAAGTAGGAAAACTTCAAGGGGATGCTAACTATAATTCTACCTGTATAATTGTATAATTTGCGGCTGTTCCAGGCCCACCATTTGTGTGGTCAGCCCAGCTACAGTTGATAAGTGCAGGTATGGTGTAGGCTTAGAGCCAGCCTCTACTTGGGGGATGATTGTGGGAGACCTACCTGGGATGCCAGATCTGGTGCTAATGGAACTGTATGCTTCATTGTCCTGTTGATCTTTAGAGCCACTCATTATAGATTTACAAACTATCATGTTGGGTATTGAGATCTGCTTCTAAAGCTGACCCATAATCACATGCTTAGTCTCACTCCCTTGACTCACTCCCATCACACACTCCGCCTATGCAAAGACCTTCACCACACTAACCCCATGCACTGTGGGTTAAATGCAGAAGGAGTTGCAGACTAAGGTTCACAAGCATCTATGTTTCAACCTTGACTTTATTGCAAACTAGCTACACAGCTTTCTGCAAATTGGTGAGCTTCTCTGAACACAAGAAGGAAATCATCCATGTCTCTGCTCACATTGTTCTTTGGTGACCCGACCAGACTAAAAGGTAGCATAGGTAGAGCCAGGGGTGAGTCACAGCTCTGCCACTCACTAGCTAGGTGACCTTGGGTAAACCCCAGAACACCTCCGAACCGCAGGATCCCCGTTTGTGGTAGCAGCAACAGCACCACGGAGGGCAGGTGCACGGGCTGAGTACAGCATGTGTGCAGTGCCTAGCAGGTGTCTGCGGCCGGGTAAATATCCCGTGCACAGTAATAAGCTGCCCTCGTTATTGTTACTGATGCAGTCGCTGACTACAACACACAGCTGGCTGTAAGTGACAGTTCCCATGTTCTTTCAGACAAGTAAGCATGCCCTTTCCCAAAGCCGTCTGGGAGTCATCATTCCCTTCTACCATCTTTGTGTGTTATTTTCGATTTTTTTGCTAACATGCCAGAAACAGTTTGCTGCTCATTCCCCTGCTGCATTTCCACACAGGAAGTCGCATGCTCGTTGGCAGGTGCTGGCTGTTTGACAGAGAAATAAACAAAAATCTGTGATGACACAGTTTGCGGGGCCGTTTCAGTCATTGTGTGCAGTGGGAAGGGATTCGCTAGCTGGGAGCCCCCTTCGAAGAGTGCCCAGGCAGAGCGGTCACGGGAGGCTTCACGTAGTAATGACATCTGATGAATGTTGGAGTGAGAAAACCCGTGTCTTGTCAAATTATTTAACTAATATCTTGACCAAGCACAGTGGTGCTCATGGCAGTTCTCTTTGTTTGGTCAGGGCTGCCCCGGGAACAATACCGAGGGCACTTGGGCTGGCTGGAAGGAGGCTGTGGTCAGTGGCCTGGAAGGGGGAGTGAGTGCGTGGGGGGCTTCTCTTATTGCTCTACTGGTCCCAGTCCCTGACCAACTGCATGCCCACTGGACTGTCACACGAGCAAGAGACCTTACGCTTTGTTAATTTATGCATGTCCCAGCAGTTCTTGTACTCCTGGATTTAACATACTTTTACAGCATCTCAGGGATAAAACAAAGATGAGCTTAAATTCATGTTGCTCTTCCACATCCAACCTTTAATTCCTCCTAAAAACAATAGACTTCTACTTACGTTACATATATTTAAGCTAAGCATATATTCTTAACTATGGTAAAAATAGAAGAATGGCCAATGAAGAAGACAATGTCAAAATCAGAGAATTATTATGTAAATGAAGATAGTAATTATTGAAACCACGCATATTGAGAGTTCTTGGTGAAAATGCCACACTCTGCTAAGGTCCATCCGCTGTCTATTTCTTGCACACAAAGCACAGGGTATGTATGATCTCTTATCCCTAATGAGAATAATAGATTCATATTTTTAAAATAATTGGAGAACAGGCATTTATTTGCCTCTAATCGGACTTATTCCCTTTATTTTTCTCATCTACAACAAACAATTACTTGTATCTAGAGGTAGGTATGCCAGCATTGGGAATGTTTCTGTATGACTGTTTATTTTAAAATCCCACCGAAGCTCACTCTGCCTTAAGAAAGGCCCTTGCAGGTGACAGGGCAGAGCTATGAGAAGCCACCACAGACATTTGACACTCACCATAGAACGGCCCTTGTGCTTTGGGTGGAGGAAGATAGCAAGGATCTTTCAAGGCTGGAAGCAAGACGTTTGGGGGGAAATGAGTGCATTGTAAAGGGTCTTTGTTGCTCTGATGGGAACACCTTCCCAAGAATAGCTTGTGAGATGGGAAACATTTGGGGGAGTTATACTTTAGGCCCTGGAGAAGGCTGCAGGTCAAAAAGTCTCCTTTAATTCCAGATTCTGGGGAGGAGGCAGAAGGAACATGCTGTACTTTCTGCAGACCTGCTAGAGCACTTACACCAGGCATTCTTAGAATAGGGGCGTAACAGCCACTCCATCCAGGACATCCCAGAACCCCTGGTGACTTCCTGCACTTGGTGTCTATGGGCTTTTCTGTGGACAGGACTCAGAGCTTTTATTAGAACCCCAAAAGTGCCTGTAAGTGTTAAAAAGGAAGAAGGCCCATGAATCTTTCTTCATTACTTTGTCTTATTAAATAAACACAAATTTAAGGATTTAAATGTCTGTTTGGGGCATTCTTGTATTTTAGTGTACTCTGCCTTTTTATAAAAAAAAATATAATTGCATATTATATTAATGTAATTCATGTATTAACTTCAAGTGGTAATTTTAAAACTCTGAACTGTTTGGATTTTGAGACCTAACCCAGAGAGTTACGACTGCATTACATATGAAATACCGAAGGAGGTACTTGGTTTAAGAAATGTTATGACCATATTCCTACCTGTTTAAAACCTTTCCAAAGTATTTATTTTGTTGTTTTAATTCTCGTTTCCTGGGTTAGTAGTGAAGGTAAATATCCCAAGTTAGTTACGCAGCCTTTTCTCAGACAGCCTGGGCCCACGCCTGTTTAGGTGTCGGTGAGTGGGCTTAGAAGAAGGGTTGGCGTAAGGAAACTCGAGGATGTGTACGGCAGGGGCTGGAGAGAGAAGGTGGGGGGATGAGAAGGTGAGCGGGGCTTCCAGGCCCAGTGCCCCTCCGCAGCCCCTGACCACGTTATTCTGGGATGAAGCCCGGGTTGCTCTCTTCTCTCTGGCCCGCTTTGCTGCAGGGCCAGTTCTCGTACCCAGCGGTTCCGTGAGTGCGGTCCCTGGACTAATAGCCTCCGCTTCCCCTGGGAACGCGATAGAATTGCAACTTTTGATGCCCCCCAGCTCCCATCTTCACAGACCTGCTGAACTGGAAACCCCAGGGTGGGGCCCAGCTCTCCGTGTTCTAACAAGCCCTCTAGGTGATTCTAAACCAGGTTTGAAAACTGCTGTCATAGCCAGGTAATATTTCTGAGACACTCCTGAGGTAGGACGGACCTGGGCAGCGAGTTAAGTGTGCCTTCCCAGACCTCTTCCTGAGGACCGCGCTTCAGAGGGTCTGTGACTAGGCCCAGGAATGCCAATTATTAATAAGCACCTTTGAGGATTCCCGTCACCAGAAAACCCTGGCACCACTGGTGAAGCTCTTCCTCCATGCCCGTGGCACACTGTGAGCTGCTGATGGGTCAGAGGAGTTTGCAGCTCCGCGTCCCCTCAACCCTGATGGGCCAGGTGGGCCTGGGACAGTTGTAGCCCCTGGAAGGGTCGTCTTTGAGATTCCAAGTTGGTGCACCCCAGGATCTGTGCAGATACTGTGATGAGAAAAGCCCTGAGGCCTGACCTGACTGTCGTCCCTCAGAATAACTATGTTAACCGAGACGTGCAGAACCTCAGTCTTGCACCCTGGTGGAGCTGTCTCTGAGGGCAAAGGAAGGAAGCCAGGGAGACCATGACCAACTCATATTCTTATTTTATTTGTAAATTATAAAATGTCACTATTTCAGTATTTGCATTATATAATACATTTTCCTTCTTTATTGCAATTATCAACTAAACATGATGTAGCCTTTCATAAGTAGCTCTATGTCAGGCTAAGGAACATAATGCTTATTTTATGCATAACAGAGTAATCCTTAGGGCAGCTGAGTCCTCTTGTCTGTGGTCTGTAGTTTTTCCCCTGTCCTCCTTGCTGTCCTCTGTCTCGGACCAAGGATCTTCATGTAGGAGGAGCCCTTTAGCTTGATGCCTCTAATTTTCTCTGGCCAGGTGAACTGGTGTAGTAAACAGTCTCTGAGTCGGCTTTGAGCTGCTCTTCCGCCGAGTCGTACCCAGTGGGCATGAGCTGGGATGTCAGCAGTAGGTGACAGGAGGGATGTTGTGGTTTGACACCTGAGGCTACCACTGCTGTAACCTTGCAAGAGATGTTTAATCTCTCGGAGACTGTTGCCATCATCATAAAGGTTGATAACAATGTCTATGTCTCATTTTCTTAAAAAAAAAATTGTGAGATAAATAAGGAAGAATGTAAGAATATTGTAGAATACCTAAAGCCATGCCTGCCACACAGGAGGTTTATTTTAAAATTCAAGTTCCCGTTTCCTCTCAGTCTCTTCTAAGCTGTGTTTGGATAGTTGAATTTGCCTGAGAAATGGCTTCTCTGTAAGTGTAATATAAGCATTTGCTTAATAGATGTTTATCAAGGACCTATTCTGTGCCTTGCACACCAATGCAAGAGATAAAAGATGGTTACAAGGGAATGAACATTAGCAACTGACTGCATTCCAGGAACCATGTGTAATCCTATGTGATAGATACTATGCATCATCTCAAATCATGAAACCAAGGCAGAGTGGTTTCAAATTACTGATAAAGTGGCAGATCTAAGATTTGCATCAGATACTCACCTCTAAAATCCATGCTCTTGGCCACTATGGCCCAGACTTTAACTTCGGGGGGTTCAATCTAAGCCAATGTCTAGTGTCTTTAATACAAATAACTCCTCTTCACCCCCTACCACATAGATGCACAAATGATGTTTCCCTTAAAAAGGAAATTTTAGATAATTGACTCTGTTGTTTGATCTCACCAGCTGTACCTTCTTTGAAGAGTGAATTTACTGAGCGCAAATCCCCAGGGAGAAAAGGCTAATTAAGGCAAGGGCTTCCTAGCCAGCTGTTCCACATGGAGAGAAGCAGTTCAGTGTTTAAATATCCAGGCTGTAACAGGAGGTGTTGCAGCAGAAGGTCCCTGCAAGCTGCCAGGAGATATGTCTTGTTGAATGGCACCGGAAGCAGGGGCTGGTGCGGTGCAATCTATAAGTAACAGGACAGCAGATTCCCCTAAGTCATGCCAAGGGAGCTCTCATGAAATCTTAACCACAAAGTCAAATGCACTATGGCACTGAGGGTGCCACTTACCTGTCTGCCCGTGTGTCCTTAACACCTTCCTCTAGTGTACTTGCTTTAAAGACAGCTTTAAAATACTTATGCATACTTACCGAAGAAAAGTTAAAACAAATATATGCAAAAAGAAGAAATAACAAGGCCAGGCTTGGTGGCTCACTCCTGTAATCCCAGCACTCTGAGAGGCCAAAGCGGGAGGATAGCTTGAGGTCAGGAATTTGAGGTTGCAGTGAGCTCTGAGGACACCACTGTCCTCTATCCAGAGCGAAAGAGTGAGACCCTGTCTGAAGGAAGGAAGGAAAGAACAAATCACCCTTAATCCTATCACCAAGATAAATGGGCTAAGATTTTTGTTTACATCCAGTGCTCTAGAGACCTTAGTCAAGTCATAAGATGCTTTGACCGTTGGTTTTCCCATCTATAAAATGGAAATAATAACATCTACTTTGAAGGGTTATTGTGAGGATTAAAGATAAGGTAGTAAAGCATTTAGCACGATGTGTAAAACAGAGATCATAATATGTCGACTTTATCTGCCTACGGACATTGAAATGCAAATACAATCAGACTATACATACTGTTTTAGAATTATCTTCATTTATTTTACGTTGTGGACTTCTTTACATATTGTTATATGTTAGCAGATAAATTATAATAGATTATATAGTTTGTTTACATTTTTTATTGTTAGGCTAACATTGTTAGAAACATTAGTTTGATTTTAATGTTTTGCTACTTTTTTTCCCCACAAGTGGTCATAAAATCAATTGCCTACTGCTCAATATTTGGGGTCTCAACTATTGTCCTGGGTAAATTCCTAGATGTGAAATTGTAGATCTAAGTATATGAAAAAAATTTTAAGGCCTTAGATATGCATTACAAGTCACTAAGATTATTGCAGAACTTGGCAAAGGTCCTTCGTGGCAACCCCTGGCCAAGATCCAAGAACACAGAGGAGCTTGCTTGGAGGTGAGCACCCTCCAGGCAGCCACACCCAGATCCATGCCAGAAAGTTTGGTGTGGTCTTAAGGACGTCTGAGGCATAGAATCCAACCCTGGTATGGCATTCAGCACTAACCTGTCCCCAGGCATGGTACTAGTGTCAGGCTTCTGGGTAATTCCGTGTTGAGTGTCAGTTATGTGCTGTGCAAAGCTGTAACATTACATTTTTTTAAAAAGAATCTAGCAAAACATGTGTGAAGTAGACATTAATTTCCTTATTTTGCAGCTAGGGCCAAAGAGGTTAGATGACTTGTCAAAACTCACACAGTAAAGAATGACCACCTAACTCTCTCTCTCTCCTAACTGACCTAACAAAGATTCACAGAGGGGCTATGTCTGTTGGACAGATCACACGTACTGCCATCAGTAAGAGGGGCGCCAATGCCCAGTTAGATTATTGAGGATATATTAGAGGGAGGAAAAAAAAAAGAATTGGAACTGTGGTTGGTAACCCGTGGAAAGAAACTGTACCTTTATTCTGCTTTATTCTGTGGTCAGTGGTCAACCAAAGAAAGATTTAAAGATAGGGAGGGTAGAAGGGAGAAAAAAACAGACACTGGGGAAAAGACAACATTTTTTAGGGGATGACTATAGCAAAAAAAAAAAAAAAGGCTAAAAGCAGATTTTAGAAAGTTACCCACCTTAGAAAGATTCTGGAATTAATGAATGGTTAGCAAACTGCTTTGTAAAACTCCACAACTCCACACAAATATAGTTATATATTGTTATTAATATTAGTCAGAAGCTAATATGTCAGAGCAGATATCAAAATCATAATGTCGTGTAAAAAATAAAAGTGGCTTCTAAAGTGAAACTATTCCTGTTACAGACAGCTCATCCCCTTCCAAGTTTTCATCATCAATAATTTATGTTAATTTTGTGGACTGTTTATAAAGAGAAGAACTGGGAATGGTGATTTGGTTTTCCATCTCAGTTCACAATTCTCTGGGACAGGATCCCGGCACATTTAGTCTTAGCAACTATCATGCTCCTTCCTGCCCATTCTCAAATAATCATAGCAGGGTCACCTCCCAACTGAATGTGAATGTGTGCTGTGGTCTCCAGTGCAAGAGTGGATTGCAATGCGTGTGTCTGTGATAGCTTCCATCCATGTTCTTGGGCATTCTACAAATGAATTCTCCCTACATCCAGGGGGAATATTCCCTGGGTTGTTTTGAAATCATTTTACTTTCTTATGTGAGTGTCAATGTATAAATATGCTCTTACCCGGAGAGGCCATAATCCCCACTGAAGAGTTATTAATTACACACATACCTCTTGTTTGTATTCCAGCTTTCCCCAGGGAGCTTGAAGCACTTTGGAAATATGAATTGCAAATAACAAATGATGCCTTTCATTTCTAAGACACCCATCTCTAAAGACTTAGGTTTATGCCTCTCTCAGCATTCTACCAGTAGCAAAGCCCTCACAACCCAAAGGCAAGAGTAAGCACCTCTCAGCTCCCGCAGCAAGAGGGGATTGTGGACTATTAACAGGCCCAATTTTACCAAAGTGGAACCTGAATATATGAGAGTCTGACTTTGTAACTGGATTTGAAACACCAGGTAGGTGACACTAAGTGGCTTTTAGAAGGAAAACCTTGGCTTTGTACTAACTTTGGACCATCAGAAATTCTCATTAATCGGGAAAGGGAATGTTCAAAACATGGACTACAGTTCTATAATTCAGAGCTCATCATTGGCTTTGAAGCACCTTAGTGACTAAATCCCAACTTTGGCTAAGATAACTCTTTTCTTTTCTTTACCGAAGCAAGTTATGGAGATGAAATGTATGCCGAGCAGAGGCCCTGTTTGTTTCACGGCTTACTCGATTTCCAGTCTCTCCCTCGCCCAGATAGGGGTGGCTGCATCATCTGGGCCGTTATCGGGTTGAACAGAAGTCATCTGCAATTGAATTAGTATCTAGCAGATGTAATATTTTAGGCACAGTGCTATTTACAAAACAGTAAATAAATAAAAACCACTGGTTCTTTTCTACAGAAACATACTTCTCCGAGGAATTCATCTTTTCCAGAATTTCTCCTCTGCTAGGCAGAAATTTGAACTTGAAATAAAGACTAGGTCTTTCAGAATTCTTAGACTGCTGCCTACGTAGCAAATTATACACCTTCAATTGCTATCAGTTGGTGATGAAACTTGCACTCCAGGTGCGTTCCAGTGTTCACCACCACATGTGCCTCTGGACAATTCCCTGGTGTGCAAATGGAGCTCTTAAACATGGGGCTGCATTAATAGGGTTTTTTTCAGCATCATTTTAACAATGACAAAAATAATGATGCAGCCCAGCTGTGCAGGGAGCTCTGAGTTTCCTGTCAGGAACTCCCCCCTCTTCCCTGAGCTAGAATGCACCGTCAGTTATGCAGGGCTGCGCGGAGAGGCCTGGGATCTCTGCTAAAATGTCAGGGAAACCCAAACACGATCACATTTTATTTTTCTCTCAACAAAAGCACACTTGTCTCTTTTTCAACTTTGCTATAAGTGAACAAATATATTGACAATAGTGAAAAAATGACATTGTTTTCTTTCCATGCACAGGTTTTTTCAATGCATTCATTCTTTCATTTGGCAGGCATTTAGACAGCTCCTACTATGTGCAAGGAACAGTGGGGACACAATAATAAAGCTTGAGAGGGTATGGGTGTCCTTAGGACGGAGTATGGGACATGGGGAGGAGATTCCTGGAGAGAGGACTCATAGACACATTGCGTTAAGATGAGAGAACACAGGCCAGGTGTTGGATTTTGTTACGGTAACATGTAGGGAGGCCTCTTCACAGTGAAGTAACACTACATAGGCATGGTGGAGGAAGACAAATTTGTTGCTGTTCTAGGGGAGGATGCCAGGGGAAGCATGGTTAGTGGGAGGCCGTGGACTGGCTCAGGCACGACAGAATATTGGGAAGATCCTTTTGAATAAGCTGGTCCTCTCTCTGTTTACAGAGCTTGGCACATTTTCTCTGGGTCATAATATTTTTTTGTTTGTAGATGGCTCCCTGGTAGGTGGGAGCTCCATGAGAGCAGGGACCTGTGGCTGTGTAGTCTCAGGCCCAGCAAAGGGTGTGCAGTAGGCACTCATAATAAGGACATGTTGGCCAACTCACAGCATTTTCACATCACAGAACAGGTAGGATGCGAGAGGCAGGACTCAGAGCCCCCCAACCAGGAAAGTTCTCAACCTGATTGTCTTCACACCAGTAAATAAGATCCTATGGCTATTGGTTATGTCTTTTTTTTTTTTCACTTTTATTTTTTTTTTTATTTCAGCATATGATGGGGGTGCAAATGTTTAGGCTGCATACATTGCCTTTGCCCCACCCGAGTCAGAACTTCAAGTGTGTCCATCCCGCAGATGGTGCATACTGCACCCATTAGGTGCATCCCCTCCTTCCCCGTCCCACCTGCCTGGCACCTAATGACTGTTACTTCCATATGTGCACTTAAGTGTTGGTCGTTAAGTCAGTTAATACCAATTTGATCGTGAGTACATATGGTGCTTGTTTTTCCGTTTTGGTTATATCTTTATGGCTGTGCCTGGAGTTGGTCCACAGCTACATGCTCAAAGGGATGATTCTCTTAGGAATGTAAGATTCGAACAAAAAAACTTTCAGAAGAGTGCTCATAGTATGATTGAATCATTTTAAAGTCAGACATAAGCAAAGTTAATAATCTTTAGGGATGCAAACACATACTGTAAAACTATAAATAAAAGGAAAAGAAATGATAAACAAATTTCATGATAGTGGTTAGCTCTCAGTAGGAAGGAAGGAGTGTCCTTAGGACGGAGTATGGGACATGGGGAGGAGATTCCTGGAGAGAGGACTCATAGACACATTGCGTTAAGATGAGAGAACACAGGCCAGGTGTTGGATTTTGTTACGGTAACATGTAGGGAGGCCTCTTCACAGTGAAGTAACAAGTTACTCGTGAGCAAGTTGCACCGTTGTTACCGATTTTAGAAAACGGTTTAGGAAATCATCTCTAATTGACCATCATTTATATTTTCATTTATGGAAGTGCCTGAAGCCAGCACTAACTGCTCTGTCTTCTCTGTTCTTGGCTGGCTGCATAGGGCTGACAGACACTAGGAAAGCATGAGAACCCAGGAGTAGGGGGCCGTTCTGACCAAGTTACAACCTTTACATTTTTAAACTTTAGGAAATATCATTCTGAGCCCACGATATTTTTTTTGAATGCTTATTAAGGGTGTGCACAATATGAGAAGCTGAGGACATGTCCCAGAGCTGGTTATTGGAGACAGTAGGGCTCAGCTGCCTGGCACGGGAATGCATTTGTGCTGTGGGTCAAATCACCGCCCTCCCCACTGCCTGGAAAGACATCCTTGGAAAATGTATCAGAGCTGCCTTCTACAGCAGCACATCTTTTGAAATTATCTTCATTAAGTAACATTTAGAAAAAGCAAAATGATAGGTTTACAAAAAAATCATGGCTCCATAGAGGCAATGGCTTCCTTAAAGGATCAGAGCTGAGTTTCACTCTCAAATTTCTCCACACATGCTGTCTTCTACTTATTTCCTGCCTCCATACCTTTGCCTTCCACCCAACCGCAGACATGCATCCATCCTTTCTTCCACCCCCCTGCCTTGGACAGGCTCTTACCTCTAGTAAAACCCTCTGTTTCCCTTTTGTCCTCATGGCTAATTTTTGCATGGATTTCAAGACCTCAATTCAGGGTTTGTCTCTCCTGCCAGGCCTGTGCTGAGTTTCCAGTTCTCCCACTGTGCATATTCACTGTGGGCATTTCTCTTCACTGTATGGCGACAGTTCTGAGTCACTCGCTAGATTGCATCTCGTGAGAAAGGCCCCGCCTTTCTTCTCTGGCCAGTGTCCATACCCTCGTCCCTGGCGCAGGGTGGGTGCTGACCTTCTGTACGCTGCATGTTGATGGAGGGATGCTCGGGCTGAGCCCTGCACTGGGCGCCACAGAGATGTAAGAAAATGAGCCCGAGCTCCTTCTTAGAAAGAAGTCATCACTTTCAGCAGCATTTCAGCCAACCAGGCAACAAACCACAAATTGTGACCCAACATTTTTGTAAAATTGCGTTGCTGTACACTGTCAGTATCTGTGGTCATCATAACTTTTAAAAGTTTTTCAAAAACGCACAATGCCTAACATTAGTTCTGAATATTATAAAGTTTTAAGTGTCATTATCAAAAGCATCTGTATTTAAAAGCAATTGGGTCATAAAAAGTGAACATAAAATTTACAAAGCTGTCTCATCCTGCATCCTGAATACTTTAAACACTAATTACTAGGCTGGGTCCTAATGACTATTGCCTTCAAACCCCATACATTATATATAAATAAGAGAAGAGAGTTTGTAAATGTAAGCAAACTCTAATTGGGTCTCAGAAGAAGGAAAAACAGATCTTTAGTAGCTCAATGAAATCTCTAAGCACATAAAACATGAGCCAGTTTCCCCCATGGAGTTTAGTGGCATGCGCCTTTTACACATGCTGCAGAGACTGAATTCAGAGCGCAGGCATGAACCAAGGAGCCCATTTGATTTAACTTGTATAGATCAATGGAAAAATGAAAATTAAAGAAACTCCTAATTTTGTAATTCAATGTATTTTTCTTTCTTTGGAAGAGGGCTGCCATTCAGTGAAGCAGGCAATAGGAGAACTGATCAGAACAGAGTCCCAGGGGAGAGTAGCAATTGGTCTACATTCATTCCCAGTAATGGGGCTCTTTCTCTATGCAAATGCCTTTTGAGGTAAAGGTAAGACAGGTTGTGGAATGTTTTGTGCAAACGTAAACAGAAGCACTGAAATAGAAGAAGATAATTGTTGCTTATTAAGATGCTTAAAATAGGGCTGAATAAAGTAAACCAGAACCCATCACCGAGTGGAGGATTTGGTACCTGTTTATTACTTCCTCTGAGAGTTTTCAAGGTTGTTTTTGAATAGGAAATGAATTGAGCCCTAGAAAACCATCCTAGCTGAGTGGATCTGGGAACGCTCAGCACATTGCCGTTACTGACTCACGAGAAATTCTCAAATAGCTGAGAATATTTTCTTCAGGATAGCTGATTCTTTTCAGTTCTAATCTGCCCTCACCTTGCCCAAGATAGAAACTATGGAGAAAAACCTTAATGTTCACCTTTACTATGAAAAGTGACTTTATCTTCCATAGAATTTGCAATTTTTAAAGCATAAAATGTCTCTTTTCCCAAACAGCTTAAAAATGTTTGATCGTTTTTTTTTTTTAATTTGAAGTCATCACATTCACATTTTTGTAAAAGTTTATTTGATGAATAAAAATTAAATACGTTCAAGGTGTACAATGTGAGGACTTGATAGATGTATACAATGTGTAATGATTGTCACAATCAAACCAATCAACACACCCGTCACCGCCCATGCTGTACATTAGATCGCCAACGCTCATGCATTTTATAAATGCAAGTCTGTACTCCTTGACCCTTGACCACGTCTCTCCATTTCCCCCAGCCACTGGCAATCACCGTTCTACTCTCTTCTTCTGTGAGTTCTACTTTTTACCTTTCACACATAAATGAGAACACACAGTGTTTGTCTTTCTGTGTCTAGCTTACTTCACTCGGCGTAATGTCTTTCAAGATCATCCATGTTGCTGGGAATAGAAAGATTCCCTTCTTTTTTGTCTGAACAACAGTCCACCATATGTATATATGTGTGTTTATTATATGTGTATATATATCGATGTGCATATATGTATGTGTGTATATACAGACACACACATGTACGCAACACATTTTCTTTATGCATTCATCCCTCAGTGGTCATTTAGGGTGTTTCCATGTGTTGGCTACTATAAATGATGCCGGAATGAACATGTGGGTACAGATAGTTCTGTGATGTACAGGTTTTCTTGCCTTTGTATACACCCAGAGTGGGATTGCTGGATCACATAGTGGTGCTATTTGTAATTTGTTGGGGAGCCTCAATCCTGTTCATAACAGCTGTACAAGTTTCCATTTCCAGCAACAGTGCACCAGGGTTCCTTTTCCCCATACCCTCGCCGACATGTGTCATCTATCGCCTTTTTTGATACTGGCCATCCTGGAAGATGCGAGCTAATATCTTATCACGGTTTTGATTTGCATTCCTCTGATAAGCAGTGTTATTTAACACCATTTCATACACCTGTTCATCGTTTGTATGTTTCCTTTGGAAAAATGTCTATTCAGGTCATTTGCCCATTTTCTAACAAGGTTATTTGGTGTTTTTTGCTGTTGTGTGGTTTGAGTTTCTTATATATTTTGGATATTAACTCTTTACCAGATATGTAGTTTGCAAATATTTTCTCCCATTCTGTAGGTCACCTTTTAATTTTATTGATTATTTCCTTTGCTGTGCAGAAACTTTTTAGTTTGATGTAGTCTCATTTGTTTATTTCTGCTTTTTTTGACTATGCTTTTAGCATTGTATCCAAAAAATCATTGCCAAAACCAATGTCAAGGAGCTTTTCCCTGATGTTTTCTTATGGTTTCAGATCTTATATTTAAGTTTTTAATCCCTTTGAAGTTATGTTTTATGTATGGTATGATACAAGGATACAGTTTTATTTGCTTGCATGGGTGTATATATACAGCTTTTCCAACACCATTTATTTAAAAGACTTTTTTTGTCCCATTGTGTATTCTTGCTACCCTTGTCAAATATTAGTTGACCATAGATGTACAGATTATTTCTGGGCTCTCTGTTCTGTTCTATTTGCCTATGTGTCTGTTTTTATGTACCATACTGTTTTAATTACTATAAGTTTTTGAAATAGTTTGAAATCAGAGAGTGTAATGCCTCCAGCTTTGTTCTTCTTTCTCAAAATTGCTTTCACTATTTGGGGTCTTTTTTGGTTCCATATGAATTCTAGGATTGCTTTTTCTATTTCTTTGAAAAATGCCATTGCATTTTGATAGAGATTTCATTGAATCTTTAGATCACTTTAGGTGATATGGACATTTAAACAATATTAATTCATCCAGCCTATGAACGTGATCTATCTATCTATTTATTTGTGTCTTCTATTAATACAATTTATTACATCAATGTCTTATTGAATCTGACATTCAATTGTGCATGCAATGTTTTGAGGACAAGCCTGGACAATGGAGTTTGGCTTTAAAATACCCAAAAATGTGTTTTAGTGTTTTCTCTGTGAAGTCTAACTAAGTGAGATTGTCATATGTCTTCATCTAAAGGGTTTTTATGAAATGTTTTATCTTTATATGACAGGCGCTAAGGAAAAATGCCAAGCATGGCTACTGACCTCCAGGAAAATATAGATCACAAATTAGAGGGAAAACCTGCATGAAATGGCTGCTGTTTAAATGTCCAATCCTATTAGACAGACCTAAATTTCCCCTATATATAAAATTAGCATAACATCATAATGTGTCATATTTTAAGACTAAATGACAAAATGTGAGGAAAGCATTTAAGACAGTCCCCAAAACAAAATGGGCAACCAATGATATTTTAATAATAGTGGTAATAACAATAACAATAAGGTAATTAATTTTGTCCACCAAAAATTCACGTCTACCTGGAACTCAGAATGTAACCTATTTGGAAATAAGTTCTTAACACATGTAATTAAGTTAAAATGAGATCATGCTGGATTAGAGTGGGCCCCAAATCCAATGACTGGTGTCCTTTTAAGGAGGAGGAGTTGTGGGTACAGAGACATACAGGGACACACAGAGGGAAGAACTCCCTGCAACGGGATGACAGGAGCAGAGACTGGAGTGACCACACTGAGGGGTGCCAAGCATTGTCAGGAGCCATCAGCAGCTGCAAGACACCAGGGAAGCTTTTCCCCTGGAGCCATTAGAGGAATCATGAACTTGCTGATACTTTGATTTCAAACTTCCAGCCTCCAAAACATGTTGCTACAGTGGCACTAGGGAACTAAAGATCCGGTAAATGGAGCCACCACCCTGGAAGAGACTGTGAAGGCAGCAGGTGTGGACAGAGAAGAGACGGTCATAGACTGAGCCCTGGCGCTTCACCACCAGCATGGCATGGAGAGATGGAGGAACCGGCGGAGGAGAGAGAGAAGGAGTGACAAGTAATGTAGGAAGAGAACCAGGGGAGAGAAGTGTTCTGAAAGTGGAGAGTTTTAGAAAAAGAAGAGAATGACTGTGGAATGCTAATGAGAGTAAGATGAGGACTGTAAAGGGAAAACTGGATTTCTCAACGTGCGCGTCACTGGTGATCTTGGCAGTGGAAGTGGTGGTGGGGGCCCAGGGTGAAATCTGACTGGAGTGAGTTTAAGAATAAAAAGGAAGGAGGAATTGGAGAAAGAAAGTATAAATAATGACTCAGGAGTTTTGTTATAAACCAGAAGAGAACAGAAAAATATGACAATAGCCAAAGTTAAGAAAGTTAAAGACTTTTTTTCTGTTAAGACAGGAAAAATGCTAATGGAATGATGTCGTAGAGAGATGAAATTTAAAAACAAATTATAAAGGAGGAGGGTGTGGTCCGAGCAGTGTCCTTGAGTAGGCGAGAGGTGGAGAAGGATGCCTAGGTCGGCATTAGATGAGAACGTGGACAGTTTACCTAAATTAATAGAAAGTCAGAGCATGGGGGTCAGGAATTGACATCAGTAAATGAGGGGGTGGGAGAACTTTGTAGAAGACCTTGTCTAATTGCTTCAGTTTTCTTAGCGAAGCAGGAGACGTGGTTATTGGCTGAGTGTGAGGAAGGAAAAGGCCGAGCTGGAGATCCGAGAAACGGAAGACATTAAATGATTGTCTGAGCCATTTAACGAGGTGAACCATGTAGGAAACGCACGGAGCTTGCCAGGGCACAGGAAAGTCCACTCAAAGTCAGCAGCCATGGATTTAAAGTGACTGTGAACAATCGCATGGTTTGTGTTTCTTCTACCAGGTAAACTGAGCAGGAGTAGAGTAAGTAGTTATGCTTCTGCCAGGCAAATACCACATTCCAGAAGCAAGAATGGGCCCAGGGAATTGAGACTACATATTATACTAGAGGGAAGCCATGGGCCAGGCGATGTGAGCTGGGAAAGGAGAGGGAAGAGGACACAGTGGGTTGAGGAACACTGAGTCGCTGGTGAGATTAACCCTCACACTAAGTGTTGGGGGATTCCAGGTATTAGGGGAAGTAGAAAGGGAGGGAGTTGTAGTCAAAGAATAGAATTCTTATAATTGGAATTATAGGGGGTTGCAATTATTAGTAATAACAAATACTGAAGTCTGACGTTAATCCCATGACGCACTGACCAGTCACACCTGACGGTTTGGACGGCAGCTGATGGAGGTACCGAGGTAGGCGTGCATGGCTGCGGAGGCGTTGCCGTGTGGGTCATGTCGGACCCAGGACATGAACGAGAAGGGGCTTCTGGCAAAGGTCTGTAAGACGAGCATTCCAGGTGGGGAGAACAGTGGGAATAAATTCTCTGCAGCAGCAGTGAGCCGGGTACATTAGGGAACATAAGTAGGTGAGTCGTAGTTGGAACTTAGTGGGTGAGGGCAAGAGTGGAGTGAAATGAGACCAAAGAGGCGAAGATCATGCAGATTCTTGCAGGCATGTGAAAGAAGTCGGATGTTTATTCTAAGTGCATTGGAGAGCACGTTACACATTCTAAGCAGTGGCACTTGGTTTACAATTTAAATGCTTATTTTGACTGCTGTAGGGATTGGATGGGTGGGGGGGGCGGGTAGGGGTGGGAGAGAAGCCTGGAACCCAGGTGACCAGTTCAGATGTGCTGCAGTGGCCAAGTCTGCAGTGTGCTGGTGGAGCTGGAAAGAGGTGCAGATTTAATTGGTGGAGACCAGAGGGCTGTTGATGACCTGGACGTGGGGCGTGTGTGTAGCAGTGCTGGTGAGGGAACGAAACAGCAGAAACAGGACGGAGCCTAGAATTCCAGCCTGAGCAGCCAGCAGACAAGGGTGCCCTGTGTGTGCGTGGCAAAGGCTGGCAGAGGAGCTGGCTGGCAAGGATGATCTGCATAGTAGAAACTAAAACGTGCCTGGGAGGCTGCGCAAGCCTGGTATTGATAAGGACTGACACAGAATGGGAAGGGATCAACATGTGGAAGAGCCCTTCTTTCAAAGTGAAATGGAAAAGCTCTACTAAAGGAAATAAGAGAAACGACTCCTGTTCCACGGTGCTGGGCCAGTGCCTGGGTCAGTCTTCCCTTTGATGTCGTGGGAGCCGGTAGTGTTTCGTGTCTCTCCCTTTAGATCTGACATGCACATTGTGGTACCCAGGCTAATGTGCTTAAAATGTCACTTCGTGTTGATCAGTCCAGCTGCAC
The DNA here is from genome assembly GCA_004363605.1 of Indri indri. Taxonomy (NCBI): domain Eukaryota; kingdom Metazoa; phylum Chordata; class Mammalia; order Primates; family Indriidae; genus Indri; species Indri indri. Next base: position 42,036 of record RJWJ010005546.1, read on the forward strand.
CTGTGTATAAAGCTCCATACGGGGTCTGTCTTTACAGGAACAAGTTCAAATTCCTTGGTGTTCTAACACAGTCCTGCCTGGCCTGGGCTCTCTCTTTACCATTCTCTTCCACGTTCCTGCTCCCCTTGCAGCGGAATGGTTTCCCTATTTTTAAAATGCAGACATTGGTTAGGTAAATGCTTGCTCAGGTTCTCATCAGCTCTACTGGCCCACAGTTCTACTGCTTCAGGTATGGCAAAGTCCAGACACATTGCTCTGTTTATATCTCTACTGCTACATCGCGTATCCCTTTTTTTTTCCTCCCAACTAAGTTCTACGTTCTTTCAGTAAACCTCTTTCTCTGAAAAGCTCTTCCTGATTGCTTCAGTCCTTGTAACTGCTCATTGTTTTTGAACCCAGACATGCATTCTGTACTGTCAAATTGTCTACGTAGCCCCCTGCTCATCTGCATCTGTTTCTCTCCCCATCCACTCATCTTCCTGTGCTGCACACCTCTTTGGAGGTGTCAAGGTACAGTGGACAAAGCACATGCTCTACACACTTTCAAGTTCTGTACCTCTGGGTTGGGTTTGAATACTATTATCATATTTTTACTCGTGGAGGTTTTTGCCTCTCTGAAATTCCATTTCCTAATCTGAGGATTTGATGAAAAAAAATATCTTTAGTAAGAGTTTAAGCACCTAATACATGGTAGGTGCATCATAGCAGCAAGTGCGACTGTTGCTTTTGTCTCCTTCAAATAGATTACAAGCTCTTTGAAGATAGAACTATAGCATTTTAACAATTTGTTTCTCTAGTGTCTTACACACAGCAGGCATTGAATAAATATGAGTTTATAATTTTGGTGAAGTGATGATAACATTTCCTATAGTGGCTATTTTATTCAACAAATGTCTTCTGGAGATTTAAGATAGCAAGCCCTGTGTTATTCTCTTTAGACACAAAGATAAATAAGCAACTATTCCTCCTCAGGGAGCTTAAATTCAAGAGATGAGAAAGACAAGAGTCTCGACAAATCGAGATTGGTATTATAAGCAAGCACAGTGGCAATACAGTGAAAGGAAAGAGTGTATCAGTCTTAGGGGCAAGGGGGGACCTGGATCACATGGACTGGGTCATAAATCGTGAGGAAGAGCTTCTTATGAGGAGACAAAGGAGTGTTTGCAGCTGAGGGGAAAACAAAAACAAAACAAAACAAAAACATGCCAATACAGAGGTAAGAACAAGCATGATTTGGGGGGATGCTGGGTGTTTGGGTGTGATTAAGAAATGAACAATATGTATGTGATAAAGTTGGCAACGAAAGAAAAGGACCTTGAATGTCAGGTTAAGACGATGGAATTTATCATGTAGAATTAGGAAGTCTTGGAATTTTTTAGTCACTAGAGTCACATGACCAAATAGGGTGTTACAATAGTCACGGTAATGGCAGTGTGGAAAACGGATTAGAGTAGGAACACTAGCAAAGAGGGAAAAGGTAAAATAAACAAAGAGTAATGTTTTTGGACAACTGAGATATAAGCATGTTTACCCAAAGACCCACCTCGAGACTCTGAGCCAGATACTATGTGGACTTTTCAATTCTGACTTTCTGGTCCATCATTTCCCCTCTCCTGTGTAGCCGATTGTCATTCAGGATATAAATTATAAACTGTCCTACTACAAGGTACTTGGCAATCCTTTGTTGAGTATTGAACAGCTTTGAAAACAGGTCCAACATGTTCCAGGGTGAGCATAGTTTCTTTATAACCTGTGAGGCTTTTTCCTGAGCCAGAGGTATCTACCTAGATGTGCACAGAAAATCAACTTAACACTTAGCCAAACTCTGTGGGAAGCTTGTCGGGCATCACCGTTGGACACCTGGAGTCCAGAGCCAGGATGGGCTGTGTTCTATACTGTGGCTCATGGGGCTCAAATGCACGATACAAGAAGCTGTCCAGGGGAGATGTGACCAAATCCCAGTCGGCTGAGTTTTTCCTCTGAAGGGGCAGGTGTTTTCCACTGTGCTCCTGGGAGACCAAGGAGTTCTGTTAAGGTTGTGGGTGAGGGTGGGTGAGAGGGCAGAGGGCAGTGGCCGCAGGAGAATCTCTCCAGGCCCCACTAGTCTTTCACCTGGAGCAGCTCCTCAATTCTCTGTTTCTGTGCTAGCCTTCACTGTAGATAGCATTTGAATAAAATGTTTCAATTTGAAACAAATTTGAAAACCCTTGCACTAGGCGTATAAGGCAACTCCAGATGCATGGGGAAGAGCTGGAATCCTAAACACAGGCAGGAGGCAGAAGGTTCCAGGTGATTCATGAGTATACAAACCTGAATGAATTTCCTGAAACATTAGAGCCTCAGACACAGGTGGGAAGGAGGCTAAACCAGGACAGATACTGCTCAGCTCCATAAGGGGCCAGTGGGAATCATCGATCTCCTTTGCCATGTCATCCTTGGGATTTTCCAGGCAGATGCACACCCAACTCAAGCCAGTAAGCATGAGTGGGAGGCAGCATCTAAGAACAATTGGTTCCTGAACATACTGAAAATAAGTGCCACTTGGAGTTGTACTGTTCCAGAGATGTTACTGCTTTATACATGAAAAACCTCTAAGCCCCGCTGAATTATTTTGGTCTCCCCTTCCTTCCTCCCTCCTTTTCTCCCTCCTTTTCTCCTTCCTTCCTTCTTTCCTTCTTTCCTTTTGTTTTTCTTTTTTATTTCCTTCCAAATTTACTGAGGACCTACCATGGGCCAGGCACTGGGAGTTCAAGAATGGATAAGATATGTCCCTCCCCTCAAGGAGTTACCAACTTGCGTGTGTGATAGGTCGGTAGACAGACAGCCCAACACAGCACCTGCTAGGATAAAGGTGATGGAAGGGCCTTTGGGAGCAGCAGAGGGCACCTCACGGAGGCCAGGGTGGGCTTACGTTGAATTCTGAAGGATGAGAAGGGCTGTCACGGAAGGGCCTTTTGGAGAAAGATGTTCCTAGCGGGCATTGTGGGCTCCTTAGAACCAGCTGGATTTAGTTTCTAAATCTGACTCTATCACTTCATAAGAACAATGTAAAGTTATTCACTTTCTAGCAGCTCTGTTTTTTCACCTGTAAAATTGAGGAAATTAAAGAAAAAAAAACCGTTGCAGACGAAAGTGGAGTAATGAGCAGCAACTCAGTCCTCATGAGATATTGCAAAGCCAGGGAGTGCAGCTCTGTCCACAGTGACCAAAAGTTCATCAGGGTGTGATACCTCCTCTTCGTTTTTAAGCAGCATCGATAATACTTGTTCAATTCTAAAAATCAGGACACAACACGGATTTTGCCTGAAGATATTAACAAAGAAGCAGCCAGGTATAACTTGAGTGCTCCCAGATTAATAGGACACCTTAAAACTTTGACAGGGTCCTTGCTGGTGACAAAAGGTTATTCCATTATAAATACGTTTATTTCAGAAGTAGACTTGGAAAGGAGGGCCTAACTAGGCTCAAATCAGTTTTATTTTTAATTTCCACATAGTGAAAACCTTATCTTTGTCCATACACTCACACAAAACGAGGTGAGCCCTTTATATCGTAGCAATGTTAATATATACACAGCCAAAAAAAAAAAAAAAAATGAGACCGAATAGGAAAGAAATACATTTCAGTGTTAGAGAAATCGCAGTGCGCTCCTGGCCCAAACAGCGAGTCCGTGTTTTCGTTTCTGAGACTTCCGGAGGGCACCTCCCCGCGGCCGGCTCGCCGTCGGTGGGACTGCACACCTGCCGCGTTCTCCACTGCGGTGGGCCGATGGCAGGGGTGCGGGAGCAAGCGCTCGGGAGGGAATGGATGAGCTCAGACGAAGCAAGCAGGGCAAGTAGAGGAGGGTCTGAGGACGGGAACAGCTCTGGTCCCCAGGGTCCTGCAGACAAGCGGATGTGGCAGTGCGAGCTGGAAGCTGCGGGTGAGCCGCCGACCCCCCCGCTGCGGGACTGGAAGTGCCTTAGCTCCGTGGCCGCGCGGCTGGAGCAGATGCCCCGGCACTGGCCCCGCGGCCCTTCTCCGCCTCACCCCCATGCCTCGCGGAGGACTGGAGATCAGCCTGTCGTGGTGACAAGCTTATTTTGAAAAGTCTCATGCTCCTCCAGGATTCGTGTGAAAATGCGTCGGTGCGGGGTTTCAGGATACCACCGCTGATTGCATCGCAGCTCCTCGCAAAGCGAGAGAAATGTTTGCATGGCTCCTGAGGAACCGGGCAAGGTGTTTTATCCCAAACTTGGGTGCTGGGGGAGCTTCGGCGTAGTCGAGCAGACAGGGCCTGTGTCGGGATTACTGGTTGCTGAGAGGGATGGATACAAGGTAGACGCAGTGAAGACGTACAAAGTTGAAGTGATGTCTGAAATGGAAAAGTACATAAAGAATATGTGTGTGAGCGTGAGTCACCCACACAGTGAGAGAGTAAGAGTTCAAAAAGCCGTAAGGAATGCGGTATTTATCACCATGCCTGGCACATAATTATCACATGCTGCTTTACTTTATTAGGTTGAATAAATATGAAAACACCCATATTCTCAGAATTAGAAGAAGCCTGGAAGAGCACAGCTCCCAGCAGCCCGCCAGTGCGCAGGACGGGCATTCCCTGCCACAGGCGGGGCGGGGGTCACCTTGCCCGTCTGCACACAGCACGCCCACATGTGCTGCTGCCAGAGAGCAGTGATTCATTTTTAAGTGATAAAATAAGAAAAATAATAACATTTGGAAATCTGTAATGGTCAGAACCGACGAAAGAGAAAGCCAGGATCAGCTGCAGAGAGCGTCCCCGAGGGCTGGCTGTGCTGGGTGACAGCCTCGTAGCCCAATCTACTGTTTCCTGTTCTGCCTTAGATGATTTTCAATCTTATTTCACATTCATGCATTCCGAAATTCCGTGAGTAGCAATTTATTTTTTTTAAAAATGTCTTAAAAAAAAAAAAAAGAATTCAAATACTTGGGTGAGGACGGAGAATCAGTCACGGACGTGTTGGTTCCTCAGAAACCCCTTGTCTGCCTGGGATTGGGAGCCTGTGAGCCATGGGCAGGCAGGAAGGTCAGACATTTATTTTGTTTAACACGAGAAACGAGGGGATGGGACAGAGTCACTTTAGTGTTTCTTGGCTCAAATTTGAGGGAATGTTCCTTTCTCCCTAATGGCATCTGCTTATCACACTGCCCCTAAATTCCATTGTGCCCCACCCCATACATGACCTGGGGAAGAGCTCTTGCCATTTGGTGCACATGGACTCCAATGACACCAGATCAGACGACCACCAGAGAAGAGAAAAGACGGCAAGCAGCGTGCACGTACGCTACTCCATGCAATATTCTCAGTCAGTGATGTTGAGGAGAGGATTAAGTGAGAGTAAGTGCCTGTCACAGTGCCTGAGATAAAGTAGCCACTCAATAAATGACTGGTCCCTATGGCAATTTTCTTATGTAGGGTGCTTTCAAACCTTACATTTTTTCTAATCGACACATACTAATTTTACATATTCATGCAGTACATTGTGATGCTTCAGTACATATAATATATGATGATCAGATCAAGGTAATTAGCACATCCATCATCTCAAATATTTATCATTTCTTTGTGTTGGAAACATTCAATATCATCCTTCTAGCTATTGGAAACTCTATAATACATTATTAACCGTAATCATCCTGCAGTGGTATGGAAACTAGAACTTATTCCTCCTGTCCAGCTATAATTTTGTATCCTGTAACAGCTCTCCTGAGCAAACATTTTGTATTGTCATTGTGATCTGATGTTCTCCTTCTCACTCTTACACACACATGCACACACACAGATACACACATAGACACATACACAACTGATATGCTTCTATCCTTAATATTTCTCCTGGGATTCTCACATTTCTTTTTCAGTTCTGCCCCATTGTGTAAGAAATGCTGATTGAGACCCAGTAAATTGATGTCCCGACCTGCAAGGGACAGCAAATGGTTATTTGAAAAACACTATCCTAATGAAATGTGAATATTCCAATGGTCCATAAAGGGTTTCAATGAGTCACCGTGCCCTCCCCACACCACACTCTAATCAGGGGTGTTATACACCAGTGGTTAATAACAGGACCAAGTTCTCTTCTCTTCCTTAGATCTAAAAAGGAGACAGCAATTAGGAAAAAAGAGAGTTATAGAAAGTGGTAGGAATTGACAAGAGAGTGAAGATCTTAAGTCTATCTTATTAAAGTTTCACAATCCAATTACAAAATGGATATTTTATTTTTTTAACTGGCATTTTGGTTTCGGGTAACAGCATTCTCTCCCACTCTCTCTCTCTCTCTCTCTCTCTCTCTCTAATTTTGCAGCTGTATTTAGAAATTTCTGTATGGACTCTGATGAACATATGTAGTATATTTTAAAGATTTGAATGATGGAAGCATTGAGACATGGGTTCCTATAAAGCAGCAGTCATTAATTAAAAGACAATCTGATCGTACTTTTGCATTTTATGACTACTATGTTTAATTCTAATTTCTAATATTTTTCTTTCAAGGAAGCTTACAGGTTCGCTATCAGCTAAGCAAGGAAGAAACCCATATATTCACCATCGATGATGAGAACTTTGCCAACAGAAGGATGCACCATGTGAAGATTAACCGAGAGGGGAGAGAGCTTTCTATTCAGGTACCTGACTTTTCTTCTTCCCAAACTCAACCAAGGCACCTTGGCTGCTCAATCCAACCTTCCTGAGCTTCTCACCCCAGCCAAGTATAGAGCCAAGTGCTCACACTTGTCCTGGCCTTGAAAGAAGTAGACAGTGGTTCTCAAGATGTGCTCCCATTTCCCCAGCATCAGTGTCACTGACGCCCTCGATAGAAATGCACATTCTCAGGTCCACACCAGATATACCCAATGGAAACTGTTGGAGAAAGGAAAGCAGCAGGAGATTCTAATATGTGCTCAAATTTGATAACCCGTGAACTGGATCATAGTGAGGAATTTGCTTCCTAGAGGAAATTAGGAGTAAATTGAGTCTTGAAGATGAGTAGAAGTTGACTAGGTGGAGAAGAGAGATGAGCATGCTCAGGGAGAGGGGCCATGTGAGCACAGGCTCAGCTCTCTGAAAGAGCACAGTGTGTTTGACACTCCCTGAAATCTCGGTGGTCTCCAGACAAAGGACAAGCAGCAGGCGATGGCAGATCCCAAGACAGACTAGGCAGAGTCCAGATCATCCCCTTAGAATCATGACCACAAGTGAGCCCTTAGATCTGCCCAGCTATCACCCATATTTTTTAACCCATCCACTGTCCTGTTCCCCAGATGACCATTTTACACTTCTTCCTTTCTCCTGGTGCTGCCAACAATTGCAACTTCATCTTCACACTCAGTCGATGACTTTGCTTTCTTTTTTGCAAAAAATGTAGCATCCACAAAAGAACATCTTTACATGCTCAACAGCACATTACTCCCCTGCCTACATCTGTGTCTTTGTACTTTCTCTCTCTCCTGTTGCCAAATATGAATAGTTGATGGTTCTAGCCAAGATCTGACCTACTTCCTTACTGCCTGTGTGCTAGGTCTCATACTCTACTCAAGAACATCATTTCAGCATTCTCCTTTCTCTCTCCTGTTTCACCATTTTTTCCAGCTCTGTTGGATGACTCCTCAAAGCATAAAACAAGCCATTATTACATGCACTAAAAACAAACAACAACAACAAAAAACCAAAGCAAAACAAACAAAAACTCTCTGGGTCAAGTGGGAACACCTGTGTCTCACCTGACTTCATTTACCTGTCCCATTGTCTCTCTGATTTGATTGACCAAATCCTTACAAATGTTTATATATTAATATTTGGTCTTCAAATGACCCCTTCCTTTTTCTTAAACCCACACCAACATGGCTTTGTGTCTGTGCTGCCACTAAATTGTACTTCTGAAGGCACCAATGTCCTTATCTTGCAAAATCTGCTTGTGATGTCTGAGTCTTATCTTTACCTCTCCTGGTAGCAGCAATTGACACAGTGATTGCTCTCTGTTCTTGAGACTTGCAAATAAGATAGCACTCTTGCATGCTGATCTCTCTGCCTCTGTGGGTTGCTCATTCTTGTCTCTTTTTACAGTCCCCCCTCACCTCTCCAAACTTTCCCCAATGGAGTCCCCCAGGACTCCATCCTCAAATTCCTTTCTTGGTACCTACACTCACTCTGTGGCTCATCTTACTCATTCCCATGTTTTTAAATGCCACGTATATGCTGATGAATTAGAAATCCAGGCCTTGTATCTAACTGTCTACTTGACATATCTGTTTGAATGTCTGTGAGATATCTTGAATATTTAAATACATAATTAAAACTGATTCCTGAGAATTTCCCCCAAACAACCACCCATCTGCCGAAACCTTCCACATCCCAGTAGGGACAACTCCATTCTTCCAGTCATTCAGTTTTTATCTCTCTTTCTCTTGCATATGACATGCCGTGGATGAGCAGCTTCTGCTTTGCCCCAGGCCACCTTGTCCTTTGCTTGGATTGTTACCATTTACAGTTGGTTCTTGACTGACACATCCCTGCTCCTCTTTTTGTTCCTCAGTTGTCTATTCTCAACACAGCAGGCTGGAGTGATCCTGTTGAAGAAATAGTCAGATCCTGGTACTCTGCTGTCCACATCCTGTCAATGGTCTCCCTTCTCATTCAGAGAAAAAGCCAAAGACTTTGCAGATCCTTCAAGGATTGAGACGATGTGACACCCCTGCTCCCTGCCCGGTTACTTCTCTAACCTGGTCTATTACCATTCCTTCTAGAGCTCCACCCAGGCCACTCTGGCCTCCCTGCTGTTTTAAGAACCCATGAGCTCACTGTTTGCTTTGTCTAGAATGCCATTCTCCAACTGCCTGCATGCGCAGTTCTCGTACTCCCTTCAGGACTCAAGTGACTCGAAGTGTCATTCTCAATGAGGCCATCTCTGATCACTTTCTGTAATCCAGCACCCTATCTCCTTGGCTTCAAACACTGCACTCCTTGTTATTCTTGCCTGCTTTATGTTTTTTCTTAGCAATTAACATACCATACGATTTACTTATTTATCAAATTTGCTTTCCTACCTCCCTACTCTAGAATGTAAGTTGCATGAGAATAAGGATTTGTATCTGTTTTCATTACTATGAAACCCCTCGTTGTTGGCAAGTGGCTAAAATACTGGAGGTGCTTAATAAATATTTATGAACTATAATAAACAGATGAGTGCCATGGGGCTTCCAGTACTCTGGGAAGAAGATCAAATTGACCTTATGGAGAGGGGAAGGGAGACTGTTGGATTTCAGGCAGGGGAGCAGCATGGCTAGATCTTCACTTTCAGTGGCTCCCTGCCATCACTGCATGGGAAGACGTGTCTGGGAGAGACAAGACATAAGACAGAGACTAGTCAGGAAGTGATGGGCAGAGCCCAGCTAGTGCAGTGCAGGCAGCCAGGGAGAGAAGGGTGTGAGAGACACCGTACAAGGAGTGTCAGTGGTACTGTGTGACATGGAATATGGGAAAAGTCAAGATTGGCTATTAGATACCCCAATTGGATGGAAGTTCAGGAATGATTGTCAAATACACAGTACACATAATTCTTGATTGATCAGAATTTAATGGGCTTACCTTTAGCATTTATTCCCAAAGTAAGTGATGGGACAGTCTTCAGAGCAAGTTTGGGCCGAGCCAAATAGAGGGATGAAAAGAATAGGAACGATGACTTCTTGTTTGAATATGTTTTGACTGAGGTCCATTCCTGTGGGCATTTGTACATATGACTCCTTTTCCTCCTTTTTTTATATATGCTGTCTTCTTTCCTGCTAACAAAAGACAAATGAGACAGTGAGAGGTATTTCCTTCTCTCCTCTATCTAGAGAATTTTCACCAATCAATTTCTAGTCAATGATGAGCGTAGATTGGTTGAGAACATACTACTTCCAAGTGCTGAAGGGAGCAGAAAGACCTAGAGGCAGTGACTTTTTGTTTAACTTTAAATTAGTTTATCAACACAGTGACATTATTAATATTTGCCTCCCTGACACTCCCACCCTCCTCACCCAATCTGGTTTTCTTTCTCCTTCTCCCCCTAGAACAAGCTGTTCCGTGAAAACAGACAAGGGCAGGCTGGTGCTGCATCCTCAGTCCCGCGGCAGGCCCTGGGGGTGGGGGCAGTGCACCAGGGCCTGCTCAGGACTGTCAGAGAGGGAGGGCAGGAGTCACACCATATTCAGCCAGCCACGGTACAGTCCCTAAGAGCAGATTCCCCCACACACCCCGGCCTGAGTTTTTCCTCCTCTCCTCTGTCTGTGACCATGGGCTGGAGACCTTGGGGCCTGGGCCTGCAACCAAGAGCAAGAACTCTTGGCAATGATTAAGAATTGGAATTTGGCTAGTATTTTTTAAGGCTCAAGTGTCCCCAGAAAGGCCCTGGTGGTGGAGGTGAACTTCAGTGACCTTATTTAAAATGCATTGATGACATTACACAGATTAAGCCAGTGTTTGGTTAACCAAATGCCAGCACAAACGAAGCTAAGCTGTAAAGAAGGAGGGGCTGGGTATTTTTGAAACCAACTACTTAATTTCTTTCTTGGAGAGATAAAGATTCTGAAGCTGAGCAAGGTATCCCTAGGGGAGATACACTTGGGTGTGAACTCAGCCTCTGTCACTTAAGCTGTGTGATCTTAGGTCACTCACGTTTCTGTGCCTCAGTCTACTTAGGTGTCTGTAGCTCCATGCTCTGTCTATCTATGCATGAAAAGATGAAACAACTAAGCTCAGTCAGTTCTCGCAAACATTATATGAAAGAACATAACCAAAGGACCAAGCACGAAGCCTGGCGTCCGGGGCTTATTCAGGAAAGATTGTTGCATTTTCCTCCCTTTGCTGATCCACTCAACGACGTGACAAGTTGCCAGGTGTTGCGGGTGTTGAGATTGGCAAAGTTTCTCTAGACCAGATTGTAAACTTCAGATATCAAAATATTTAAAAGATGTGATGCTTTACCCTTTACCATCCTAACAATTATAATTAAATATGAAAACAATACTAAACTATAAAATAGGCATAAGGAAGTCTAATAAAATAATGAATTTCCTACTTTTAATACTTCAATGATTGTTTAGCTCATATCATAGCTAATGAAGTTCTAAATACACACTTGTGTTACCCTCCCTCCTTTTATTTTGCTTTGCCCTCTGCATTTGCTTAGTTTTGCAAAGAGGTAATGCAACATCTGAACCAGCACTAGCGTGCAAGTGCCTGCCCTCTGCGTGAGGGCTCAGACCCATCCCCTGAGCCAACCACAGCCCATCAACACCCTCATTTCCATTGAGTCATCCCACCTTTCTCTCCCAATCTTTGAAAACACTGGTTTTGCTAAAAAACACTTTGAATGTCACTTACTTCCTTCTCTCCTTCTGTAGTCATCGGATTAAAGTGCTAAGGAGGGGCAAGTTCTCACAGAGCAAACAGTTGGATACAAATGACTCATGTACTTGAAAATTAGCTCTTCCGTGTGCAACATCTGAATCTAGGTCTGTCAATGATCAGGAATCACTTGCAGATGGAAACTGGCTCTGCGCAGGCTGAGGAGGAGGTGAGCGGCAGAAGCCAGGGGCATCTCAGCTCAACTTCCAGCTCTCAGACTCCTGCTACTGCTCTCCACCTGGCAGGAAATTCCCACTCACTTTATCCCCCTCTCCCACCTGGACAGCAGAGCATGACCCTGCTGGAAGGGGCAGTTCCAAAGAGAGAGTGGGAGGAGGCAGGTTACAGCCCCACGGTAGGACAGGAAGGAAACTCCTTTGGGGCAGGGGCTGGATCTGAACTCATGAGCATCAAACAGACTACTGCATGAGAACCAAGGGACCAAAAACCCTGTGTTGTACTGAAGGTGTCAGGGCTACCAGAGACATCCCCATGTTATGACAGATTCTGTCTTTAGAGCTCATCAGATAGAAGGGGAAACAACAGAGGATCTTAGTTTTTTACTCAGCAAACGTTGCCAGTTTCTGTGGTAGTGCTCTGTAGAAAACATGTAAAAGTAAGAAGTGACCTGAGCCCTCAAAGAACCAACAGCTTAGCGGAGATAAAGCAGAGAAGAGAGAGAAAGGAAAGCAGGTCGTTATAATGCAGTGTCACAAATGCAGGGTTAGAGGCAGGAAAAAGCAAGACGAGAACAGAGAAGAGGGTGAACTGATCTGCCCAAGGCAGCAAGGAAAGCTTCCCGGAGGGCCCGTGCCCCAGGGTCACATGGCACAGTATCTGGCACCCAGCAGAAACTCAGATGTCGGTTCAGTGAGTATGCCAGACATTCAGAAATAAAAAGACACTGTGTTTATCTGCGTGCTGCTTAAATGTCTAGGGAGGTATGATAAGTAAAACAGATACCATGTTGTGTGGTGGGCAGGACACTGCTCTTATGACACTTTGTGGCCTTGGCCAAGCTGCTGTGGCATCAGTCTCTCCATTTGTAATACAAGGACAATAATATCTGTTTCATAGTATTTAGGGAGGAACAGATTTTGAAAGATATATTAGTATCTTGTCTCATACATACCCAGTGTTGAATAAATAGCAAATATTATGACAGTGCAATGTCATACATGAAATAGTAACGAAGCACATGGTCACTTACCACAGGTCATAGCCAGTGTCACAGGAGACACTGTCTTCTGTCACAGGAGAAACCACTGCAGCACCAGGAGGTTCCCAGAGGAGGGCCAGTGTGAGCAGACAGGTGCAAAAGGATCATCGTGGCGGGGAGAGGGAAGGACTAGATGAGTCCCCAGCGGGCTGCTCCCAGGCTGGGCAAAGTCAGGCACACAGACAAAGGAGTCTGAGCCTCCTATTCTCACAGGTGAACTGTAAGATGATGAGGATTCTTTCCAGGGATAATATCATATGGATATTCAGAGTAGAACCAGCTAGAAACCCTAGGATTTGACTAGACCGAAAAAAGTGGGGATGGACAGGGAGTTTCATCTAAGAGTGAGGAGGAGGGGACTGAACAGATGGAGCTGGCATTAGCAATGGGCAAGGCAAGGAGGGATGTCTACAGGATGATCATAGAAATTGATAAAGTCCTAGTGGATCCCAGTGGGTGGCCTTTGCTCCTCCTAGCCCCGCAAGGTGGGCTATCAGCTGTCCATATTGGTGGCTATTGTCCAGCTAGTTCTCCTCCCCCGGACCCAGTGTTTTGTCAAACTGCAATCCTTGCCCAGGAAATTCTCTTTGCCCACACCTGAATGAGACCAGGTCAGAATTATGGAACCAAGGGGCCAGTGGTGGCCCTAAGTGCAAACGGAGGAAAGGGAGTGAAATGGGAAATGACTGCCTGCCTGCCATTATTGTTAAGCCTGCACAGTAGTTCCTGAGCAGGGTTCATTTGTTTCCTTGTTTGCAGCAAAGAATTTGGTGAGAAAATGTCAGCGGGGAGATACATACCTCTAAAAAGCTGTATAGAATTTCCCAGGGTGAAGACTTGTGTGAAAGCCCTTATTTCACAAAGAAGAAAGAAAGGGCTACTTTATGTGTATTGTGGGAGAATTAGCAAGACACTTCTAATCTCTCCTGAGAGAAAATCCCAGAGAGAGGTCTGCTCTCTGTGTGCTTTTCCAAGCTATTTCCGGATGGGAGTGTTTTATGCCTCTTACCCCAGACGCAGAGCCGCTGACATGCCTTTGTGTTCTGTTGTCCTGCAGATGGATCGGCAACTCCAGCTCAGTTATAACTTCTCCCCAGAAGTGGAGTTCAGAGCCATAAGGTCGCTCACACTGGGCAAAGTCATGGGTATGTTGCTCTAGTTCCTTTCTTTCCAGTGGGTTTTGTCAAAATAAATGAATAAATGATTTTCATTAGGGTGTTTAGTGATTCAAATCTAGAGCCTGTCACTCCCATAATATGCAAGATCTGGGACCAAGCCTTCTGATTCAGGAAATGCTGAGATTTGTGTGTGGCAGGAATGGGGACTGACATTTAAATCTCCTTTATAGAAGTTAGTGAAAGGTAAATTAGTAAAATAAGTAAAAATGATTAAATTTTTACTTAATTTTAAATGAATTTACTTTTTAAAATTTTACTTAATATTTTACTTGTATTTACTTAAAGAAATTAGGTAAACAGAATGAGGATTTGAACAACCCAATAATTCATCAACAATTGATACCTCTATCCATTGAAATCTCTTACTATAATAGTGAATTTTCTTTTTTTTTTCTGCCGGAAGCTCTGTGAATTTTAACTTTACATATGATGAAGGCATTTATTCGGTGCACGCAAGATTGGTATTTTTATATATGCTTGATTAATTAAATATTTTATTATACTTAAGTGATCTTTTTAGATACTAATAGTCTTTTTGTGCTTAAATCTATTTTGCCTATTATTAGTGTAGTGATTACAGTTTTTCTTAGTTTAGTATTTGCCTGGTCTATCTTTCTGAATCTTTTTCTTTCAATCCTTCCTTTTCTTTAAGCCTTATATGTGTATGTGGTCTATTGAAGAATATACAACTGAATTTTGATTTTTATACCCAATCTAGTGATCTCTGTTTTTTATATTGGCAAATGTAAGTCCTTTTACATTTGGGGCTACTTGTACAGTTGGATCTGTGTCTGCTACCTTACTTTCTATATATCCAACTTTTCCTGTAATTTTATCATGTTCTTTCTCTCTCAGTCACAGTACAGTACAGAAAACATTAATAATTCTAAGCATTTGAAGCAAGAATATATTTAACACAATAAATTTGTTGCTTAAACAATTGTTGCAGCACTTATGGTATGGGTTCTTGTTAGGGTCTTTTGGAATGACTCCCCAAGAAGATTAATGGGGAGCTAATGCCCACTTATTCCAGACTAGAGTCCAGAAGCCACTGTGGCCCCAGAACTGCATGTCACTTCACAAGAGGCAGGAGAAGGTCTCTGAAAAATGGTTGCAGAAAACGTTTCATGCTACCATGACTTTGCTCGCCAGTAGAAAAGCTGAGAAGGCAGAAAAATGACTCCTGCTACAGCCCTCTAGATTCATAAAGGCTATATAATTTCCAGAATGTAATGTGAGTCCAGAAACCTAGCTTCAGTAGGGTCTAGAAAATGTTAATCTTAATTTTCCACATGTAGTTGTATGAACCAATGAATAATAACTGATTTCTGGGGTGAATTTTGTTTGTTTGGTTCTGATTCTATTCCTCTTCCTAATAATAATTATTTTCTGTAGATATTGCTTATTTTTGATTTATTAATATAACCACTAGTTTATTTGTCCTCGTTCCTTCCTTTATCTCAGACCTTTCTACTGTTTGCCAAATTTTATTTCCTTCTTTATGAACTAAATCCTTTTGAATTTTTCTGTGTAAAGGTCCCTTAATTGCAAACTGTTTATCTTAAAAAAGGTTTTTATTTTACCTTTAATCTTGGAAGATAATTTTGCTAGACATACAATTCATTATTGAAAGATATTTTCCCTCAGATATCAGGGAATTATTCAGAGGTGTGATGGAGTCCTCTGGCATTGGCTCCTAAGCGCTGGCTAAACACCTCTCCCGACCTCTGCATCCGTCATATCTTGGTGACGGCTTGAAATTGGCTGTGTTAGAGGCGTTTACACCGTGGATATTCGAAATGCTATGTCAGGACTTTCTTACCCCTCTTGCTGAAGAGCCGGTTTCAGATGTCCCCTGGAGCATCTCTGCACTCCTGTCCCCGGCCCCCGCGGCTGCCGCTGGGAGGCCGGCTGTACACCTGCTCTGCTCCTGAAGACGCGCCGACCAACACCCCCCCGCCCCCCAAGCTGATTTTGAGTCATCTCTTTGTCTTCGGTGTTTTGTGATTTTCGTTAGCATGTGTCTGATTATAGATTTCTTTTGTAAGTATCTTACTTGACATGGTTTTGCCTCCGGCATCTCTGCATTGGTTCGCATGTATCCGTGGATCTAGTTCGGATGTATTAGTCACATGCATCTGTCCATCACTTCTTAACAATTTTGGACACATTAAATCTCGCTTCTTCCTTATTCTCTCTATTCAAAGCTTTTAGATCTAAATGAGATAAATCTTAGACTTTCTAATTTCATCTTCATATCTCTTACCTCTTTTTATAATAATTGTTATTCTTTGTTACGACACCTTTTGCATTCTGGGAAATTCATTTGGTTTTATCTTCACATTCAATAATTCTCTCTTCATGCCTAATCTCATTCAATGAGTCATTTTTATTGATTATGCCTGTTATTTATAAAAGTAATATTTTGTTATTTTTCAAATGTGTCTATTAATTATGAGAATCTGTTGTCCGTGTTCTTTTTTTGTTTGTTTCCATCTTTTTATGTCTTTAGGAATTCCATTACTCAAGCCCAGATAACAGAGTGAGATCCCGTCTCTTAAAAAAACCCTAAACATCTGTACCCCCATAATATGCTGAAATAAAAAAACAAAACAAAACAAAAAAACCCAAAAAACAGAATTCCACTAATATTCTACTAATAGTTATTGAACATTTTGTCTCGCTAATTTTAATATTTGAAGTGTGTGGGGGTCTAAATCTGCTACTTGCTGTTTTCTAACTCTTCGCTACGGTAGCCTGTTTCCTTTCGCAGTGTGTTTTTGTGTGTATGTGTGTGTGTGTGCTTGAGGCCACTCATATTTGGTTAAGATTAATTTTTGGAAACTCTGAGCATCAAAAATTGGGAAGCTTTTCTTAAAGATTTGTGTTAGTTTCTGCCAGGTGCCAGGAGGTACTACCAATTTAGGACAATTTTATTTTCTCATTTTTTTTTCTGAATAGCAGAGGAATATAAATTTGAGCTCCATACTCGAGTGAGATCAAGCCTCTTGTTGAAGTCTCAGCAGAAATGTTGTTACTATCAGTATCGTAATATATCATATTGTTACTTTTCTTACTGTTTTGTTTTGCTGGTTTCTTTGTTTTCTTTTCATTCAGAGCCACATTAGAGGTGACCAGATTTTCTGCTATTCCCTATGCTCTCAGGTGTTTTCTTCTTTTTCCCCCTCATTCACTTTTCACTAAAGCATAATATCAGAGTCTCAGGTCAAACATCTTCACCTTGCAAGGGCTCAAGACTTAAAATATGCATTCTTCTTTAAAACAACTCACTTATTTTTCCCCAGTATAATTCTAATATTGGTTTATGGTTCACTGCCTTCGTCTCACCCTCCCTCTGAAAAAAAAAAATGTCAAAAAAAGTTAGGATTCTTTTTTGCTTCCTGGAGCTCAGCAAGACATTAAAAATACATTTGTTACTTTTAATGAAGTAGTATTTCTTTTTAGAAAATCTAGTTTATGATATTGTTCTATGCTACCTAAATATATTTTGGGTCATTGAATCCTCATTTTAACCAAATCAAAAGAATCCTGGGAGGAGAGAGAATTTGGGCTTACTGACCACAAAGCCCAGGCCTTTTCCATGGCATCTACTTCGTGTAAAAGAAGCTTCAATAACATCCTCTTCTTTAAAAAAAAAAAAAAAAAACAAAATCCCTCTGTGAATCTTGCAAGTGTGTATGGCATTCATATGACCCTTCACCATTTTGAGTTAAATCAACAATAAGAATGGTGGAATAAAACTTCAAAACAAAGTACTAGGGCCGGGCGCGGTGGCTCACGCCTGTAATCCTAGCACTCTGGGAGGCCCAGGCGGGTGGATTGTTTGAGCTCAGGAGTCCGAGACCAGCCTGAGCAAGAGCAAGACCCCGTCTCTACTAAAAAAAAATAGAAAGAAATTATCTGGACAACTAAAAAAATATACAGAAAAAATTAGCCGGGCATGGTGGCACATGCCTGTAGTCCCAGCTACTCGGGAGGCTGAGGCAGTAGGACTGCTTGAGCCCAGGAGTTTGAGGTAGCTGTGAGCTAGGCTAATGCCACGGCACTCACTCTAGCCAGGGCAACAGAGGGAGACTCTGTCTCAAAAAAAAAGAAAGTATTGCATTTTTAATGGGCACCTTGTCATTTTGTTTCTCATGCTATGTGATTATGAGGTTAAAAAAAAAAAAGTGTTAAGATTGAGGAAGAATACCCAATAAAATATCTTTGTTGCTCTGAGGGTGCCAGACCTCTGCCTACTGGCCTTCCTTCCCATCCAAACCGCTATTACAAAACAGACATGAGGATTTGGACTCACATTTAACCTCAGCGTCTGTGGTGTATGAAAGGTTGCTAGCTGGAGGTAAAGGGAGATCACATGAACATGAACATCAGGCTCGTTATTAAGGAGGGACACTAATCCTGGGGACTATTTGGAAACAAAAGGATCAAGCCCCATGTATACAGAAAGGAAGTAGAGTAAGGGCGAAGAAACAGGAAAAGGGGCGTAGAAATGGATTAGTGGAATTGAGGACGCATGCAACCCTATTCCACAATTTTAGAAAAGATTACTTTATAGGACACTTTCAACTGTAAATCAAGGATTTACAAGCATTTTTCATAGTCGGTACTAAGGGAAAAACTGTATAGTGACTCCAGTGTCTCCGTTTTCTTCAGTACCACCAATAGCATTCTATTGCAGAGCAAAAGCAAGTTTGTTCATTTTCTTTTTGTAAAGGGAAAAAATAATTCATTATTTTAGAAGATAATAATTTAGTACATACTCTATACCCGCCATGGTACTACAAATATTATACTATGACGAATAAAGCAGTTTCTTTCCCGAGGGTTCCTATGACACATGAAAATAGCAGAGATAATCATGTACATTAAAACTTCATTGTTGGTTCTCTACAAATGTTGGTGCTCAAATGGGACAAGCCATGGATGTTACTAAGTTTATTCTTTGGTTTACTGACATTTCTTAACTTTCCAGAGTGATTACTTGGTTCTGGCCTATCGCCTCAGTGAGTTTAAGAGAAAGTAACATTTAAAAGGAAAAAGAGAGAGTACACACAGGTATTTAGGAAAGTCACCCATTTGGAAAAGATCATCTGTTTCTGGGAAATTATTTACTTTCTTTGAAAGCTGAGATGTGCTTTCTTCCACTACAAACAGCATGTGCCTTATCACTGTGTCTCTAAGTCTCTGTCTAACTTGGCCCTGTCACAAGAACATGAATAGTCAGACAGATTTAGCAATTCAGAAAGCTTGAAACTTCTAAAAGAAACTCTGCCTCTTTTGTATTTGCTTAAATTTATTTTTTTTTCTGGTCCTGATTTCTCCTTTTTTACTCTGCCAAAATGTACCACTAAATTTGATTGTAAAATAAAAACTACCATTTTTTTGGAATAATTAAGAACTAAATAATTATTTTCCTGAGAGAAGACTTCTTACTGGTTTGCAAATTTAGGAAGTAGTTACTTCTAAAAATACAGAAAAATATTAAAGTTTCAGTGGAAAGCAATTGCCTTTAAACTGTAGCTACCTGTTTCTGAATAGACCTTAATATGGAGTTTGCACTCAGGGCATGCTAATAGCATTATTCGCTCGTGTGGCCAGCATTCGTTAATTCTCTGCCCACTTGCTAGTTTGATAGAGCAAAGCTCACACCTGGTAGAGACGTTATACTTCTGCTCTGATTGCTGTTTGCCTATGTAGTTTTAAAAGTTTACTTGGCCCTAAAAAGCCATACGAAATTTGAAAGAATTTCTTCTCAAGATGCATAAAATTTATAGCTAATCTTTAAAGTGCAGCTCTGTGAGCACTTGCATATATTTTTGTCCTGTTTAAAGTGAATTCTGATTGCTTCTATAGAACAGGGTCCTTTAATTCTCCCCAATTCCTCAGGTTTAAACTTCAAGCCTATTGTGTCTTCTGCAGCAACACAGTATCGTTGAGTGAATACCCTGACCACTCTCATGTTAAATCACTTCCCAAGCATCTTGCAGAGGGTGAGTTATGGTTGTCATTTTTAGAAAACAGCAGAATTTATGCATTTAAATGAAAGATGTAGACTTTAAAGTGCTCATTTTGGAAAACTTTACTCTAATTCTTTTTTGATTTTGTACACAGGCCCTTCCTATGGTTCAAATCCAGTGTAGTCAATATTAAACTGGGAAGTAAAATTCTAGAGTGGAAGATGCTCAGCTGTTTGGAGACAAATTGACCTATATTTGCATCTCCTGTAATTAACTGTTGTGTGACCTTGGTGAATTTATCTAATCTGTTTGCAGTTCCTCACTGGTAAATGAAGATAGTAACACTTAATTCATTTAATTTATTCACAAAGATGTGTAAGGATTTCATGCAACATTATATCCATAGTACTTGTTATTTACCATATACTCAATAAATATTAGTTTAAATGGTTTTTGATTTTTAAAGATTATAAGAACATAAAGGAGAACTGATTTTTTTAATGTGTCTGTCAAGGTGAACGTAAAGTTAACTTCCAAAGCGGCTCTCAAACATGCTCTAAAATAGCCATTCTGAACCATGGTGGTCATGAACAAGTGAGTGTGACTCACTGTCCATGAGTATTGTTTCACGGGTTATCAAATTCATACCAGCATAAACAATGACAACAAAAGAGAATATAATAGTTGGTAAAAATAGAAAGTTCAAAATGTGGGGCCTGCTTTGGGTGCAGCTGGATTCAGAAGCTCCAGTATTATCACAGTCTGGCCCCCGTCAGTCTGTCTGTTTCTCACCCTGCTTCCCTCTTTGCGAGGCTTCACTCACAGGCAACATTCCGTGGAATATCTCCAGGCTTAAATGCCACCAATTCAGCATGTGTGTGGAAACAAAGCCTCTCATTTTTAAAAGTTTCCAAAAAAGTCTTAGGATTGAGCTTCCAGGAACCAATTGTGCCAAGTGACAACCCCAGACTGTGGCAGTGTCCAGGTGGCTGGGATACACCGGGCAGCCATACCTGGATCATCTCCAAGCTGTGGCTCTGGGAGACTAAAAGTGTCAGGTCAATGTAAATCACGTGTGCTGAGGACAGGGAAAGGTTATTTCTCAAAAGGACATTGAGATGCTCTTACCAGAGAATGAGTTGGACTGTGAGGGGAGAATAATCAAGAATCCCCCGATAATACTGTCCCTTTTCTCATTTGCAGTTTGCTGTCTCTCTCATGAGGAGGACAAAAAGGGGTGTAGTTATAGAGGTAGGCTAGGAATTGTACATAATTTGGGGAATAGATTGTGCCTGTGTACATCAGCAGTCTAAATGTGTTACAGCAGAAAAAATAATAGTCGAGAGATGCTTTTTTAAGGAATAAATGCATGTTACCTTCTTTGGAACAAGATTGCAACTTTCCAAGTGACTCCTCTAAGAAATTGTTTAATTTTAAATGCATATGTTTCTTAAATAATATTTCACTTTGTTTATGGTCACACATAGTTTTTTAGTAAATGCCAAATCCCCAATCCGCACCCTCTTCCTCACTCAAATTGTAACATTGTGTGTAATTGTTTTATATTGTGTCCAGATAATTCTTAATGACATTGTCTCTCTGAGTAGTAAAATATTTCAGATTCATTAATCTAATCTGACTTCCCGAGTCATGAGGTGAATGCTGTGTTTTAAAGCATCCTGAAATATCAGATTTCAGCAATCATCTCAGCTTCCCAAACACCCACATCTTGTATTTTCCACTTTGTAGATAACCAACATTGAATTGCAACTGGGTTACATGGAATTTTTGATATTGTTTCTTTTAAAAATAATGAACTGCGTTTTTCCCCCGTGGAGAAATTCAGTATATGATTTAGTTTCTCTTCATGCAACAGGAATGTGTGTTATCTTCTGATTTAAGATGCAGTTTTATTTCTGTATCTTAAATGAATCACTTCATGATAGCAGCACAGACCTGCTCTGTGCTCTGTGCTGTTCTGTAGTTGTCTGTTTTCTGTAAGAGTGAAATCACTCTTTGAACAGCATGCCCTTGAGTTATTCATTTGATATCATCACTTGTCTGCTCTGTCTTCGCTAGTGAATAAAAACAATGAATGAAGCAAAGGTATCCATGGTATGTTGTTTCCAAATGCCACTGTCCTCAGCTGGGAGGGGCCGTTAGCAATCCGTTTCTGAGAGGGTAGCCTTCAAGGAAGTGCCAGACTCTACTCACCTCTGCCCGGCCGTGTCAGCAAAGGATAGTTTGTGTGGCGGACCAGAAAAGTCACATGGCATGACTGTAATTGATAAAAGGTTTGAATTTGTTCTCCTCAAACAAAAAATATTGAACATCACTATGACCGCACAATGTGCTACTAAAAACTAAAAAGAAACAAAGAAATTGTCCTTGTTTCTTAAGATCCTGTGTACTTTAAAACTTATTTGTTTCACAGGAAAGTTATCAGGGTTAAGTTCCATCAGGAGTATTGAAGTCTTTCAAGGTTTTAGGGTATCTCTTGTAGACTGTGCTAAACACTAGGTTTTCTTCACAATAACCAAATAATAATACTAACAATATATAATATTTGTGATATACTGACAGTATTATATTAATATAAACTAGTAGCTAATATTATTATTTGATAATATCATGCTGTGTGTCAGTTCTAAACACTTTCCTATATTAACTAATTTTTTCTCACAGCCCAGGGAGATAAGTCCCATTATTATTTCTGTTTTTATAGATGAGAAAATGGAGTCATAGAGATTAGGTGTCTTTCCCAGTAGCATAAAACTAGTGTGCGTCTGTCTGGATCACACACCCTAATCCATTCTGCCATGTTTGGGGTTTTCAGGAATAGCATGAGGTATTCTCGACAATTCTGCTGAGGGCTTCTGTATTGAAGCTTTGTCTCTTCTGAACATGGAGTGAGGGGAATGTTAATCATGGAAGGGATTTGGCATGTTGCCTATACATGAACCTTTACAATCAGCCCTGGGTTCAAATCATGACTTCACCACTATCTAATGTGACCTGCACAAATTACTGAATTCTCTGAACTTCAGTTTTCTCAATTCAAATACAGGTATTTGTTACTACAACACTTATCGTTTGGAAAATCAGATGATAATGAAGATCATGTGACTAGCATGATGCCTGATATAAAATAAAAGCTCAATAAATATAATCCCAATAAAAATAATAATAGAAGCCACCTCATCCAGCACAGCTTCTTTCCTTCTGAGAAGGACTTTAGACTCCAGTTGCCTTCCAGGTAAAGGTGTTCCACTCTTTGCATAACAAAGGTTGGGTTTCACTCTTCCCTGCTGCTCCCAGGGAATGGAAGAGGCAATGTGTGGCCTTGACTCTACCTGGTGATTGGTGGAGAGTGGAGGGGAGCGTGGACAGGATTTCGCTTCTGATGAAATCATCTTAAAATAGTTAAACCAGGCCAAACACACCTGACATTATTTAAACTTCCCCTCTGGGGAGCAGAGCTGTCTCTGATGGGTTATAGCCATGTGATATTTGCTAGGTCAACCAAGACTAAAATCCTGGAATCCAGTCTGAGGTTTGAAGATGTCTGACATCAGCTCCTTCCCTCTCCCCTTCTCAGCCTGGGCTGATCATGACGTTTCAAAGACAGGACTCCGGTCTTATTTATGGTTTTATCTTCCTTGCTACCTACTGTATTGGCAGGCACATATTAAATGCTCCTTAATGTTCGTTGAAGAAAAAATATGTATATGTATATATGTATATATATTAGAGCTGTAGGAACCCGAGTGGTTGTCATAGCACACATTACAGGTCCCAGTGTCACGCAACCTGCTGCCTCTAGATCTTGGGTGAGGATCTCCAGATTTTCCATACACTGTGATTTTTCTCTCACAGTGGTGCATGACAGTGAGGTGGGAAATGAATGGGTTTGGAATCAGACAGTTCTGAGCTCAAACCCTATGAAGGTCACTTACCACCTCTGTCACTACTAACTGCACCTCTCTGAGCTTGGTTTCCTCATCTATAAAGTAAAAGTAGTAATCTTTGCTTTATTGATTTGTTACACAGATAAGAGGCGATGCAAGCCAAGTGTCTGGCACTGAGCGGTATTTGGAAACAGCAGCTATTGTTAATGAGAGCGTACAGCTATTGCGCCTATTGATTTTCTTTGGCTGATATCCTCTTCCTTGCCAATGGCGCCGCTATTGATTTGTTTGCCCTTTGCCCGGGGAATCTGGGCCGGTGTTATCAATGTCAATGTTGACAAGGTAATGAAGTGAAAAGGGTCCGAGCCGAGAGTAATGAACTCCCAGCAGCAGCCTTGCAAGGGGCTCTCCCAAGCTTGGTGAGGATGGAAGCCCCTTACTGGGTAGAAGCTGAAAGAAACAAGAGGATCAAGCACAGATTAGAATTCTAGGTGCTTTCCCACACGAAAGGAGAGGGAATGAAGCCTAGGAGGGTTGCGTAGCCGGGGGTTATTCATTTAGTCTACCAGGATTTTATTTTTGGAGGATGCCATTAATGATAATAAATTGAATATTGAAACAGATTAAAATAGCATGAAGCTCATTGCCACTTAGGAATGATTATAGGTCATTTATTCCTAGGAGAGATTTGACCTGAATCTCTGGATTTTCCTTTTCCCTTCCGCAATTATGATTGCTAATGATCGGTGTCAGAGTGTGGGTCTTAGTGTAAGGTTCTCTATCTTTTGCTTAATAAAGAGTCACAATGCACTTGGGTGAGGCAAAGGCATAAAGTGTAACTGTAGTGTTTGTACCCTCACAATACCCTGGAATAAAATAAAATTAAATTAAATTAAAAAAAATAATAAAATAAAATCACAAAAAAAAAAAAGAGTCACAATGACTGTTTTCCAGTGAGGAGAATAAATAAATCAGTCTGCCTAGGAAATTTGTGGTTTGAGTTCATTCACTTAAAATTAACTGCTGCCTATTCTAATCAACCCTGACTAGGACATGCGCCTTATCTTTCTCATTTATTTCCTCACCTTTTCCAAAATGCTTCCAGAGAATTTAAGCCTTGCATACGGCATGCCTCTCTTAAAAGTTCAACATTATATAAATATAATATTTGAAATTAGGAAAATTGCTGCCCAGCATTATTTGTAGATAATTCATCCACTGCATACCTTGAGCACCTATGACAGACCAGGCAAGGTAATAAGTGAAAGTATGAGAATTTTAAAGAGGTGTAGTCTATGCGTCTTTGTTCCCGAAGTGATAAAGCACGTATCTCTGAGACAGTTATTTAACAATTACCACACGAGTAGTTTTGAAAAGAACTGTGCAGACTGAGTGTGCTTAGGGTTCATAAGAGGAAGAGACCATTTCCAGCTGAGGTGACCCAGAACAATGCCATGGAGGAGACCAGCCCTGGCCCTAGTCTTGAGGCACAGGTTTTGTCTCAATAAATGGAGCACATTCTGGGAAGCAGGAATGGCGTGAAGCAAGTAAGACAGTGGGGAGGCAAAGACGGAGTGGTGGGAACAGTGACTAGCCATCCTCAGAGGGCCTTGTACATGCAGGGGCGTAGACAGAGGAAGGGAAAACAGGAAGTTCGGTTGGGGGGATACTAGAGAGGACCTGAGTGCTCTGCAAGGCGTCCAGACTCCACTGTGCACTGCGCGGATGGGAAAAGGCATGGAGGGAAGGCTCATGGTCAGGGCTGCTGCTGCCAGTCTGTCTTGTGGACAGCAAGTAGGACGGAGGAAAGGGGATGGGTGTGGGGGTTGTCCTCACATCTGTCCTTCAGGTATGAGGGGACAAGCACCTGCACCGGGGGTGACAAGGGCACTGGGG
>RJWJ010005547.1:0-67605 GCA_004363605.1 Indri indri
TATAGGGGTACAGATGTTTAGGTTACGTATGTTGCCCTTGCCCCCAAGTCCCAGTTTCAAGCGTGTCCATCTCTCGGATGGTGCACATTGCACTCTTTGTGTATGCATATACCCGTACCCTCCTCCCCCTCCCCTCCGCCCAACATCCAATAGATGTTATTCTTATATGTACACTTATGTGTTCATCAGTTAATACCAATTTGATGGTGAGTACATGTGGTGCTTGTCTTTCCATTCTTGGGATACTTCAGTTAGTAGAATATTTTCCAGCTCTATCCAGGAGTATACAAGAGGTGCTATGTCACCATTGTTTCTTAAAGCTGAATAGTACTCCATGGTATACATATACCACATTTTATTAATCCACTCATGTATTGATGGACACTTGGGTTGTTTCCACATCTTTGCAATTGTGAATTGTGCTGTTATAAACATTCGGGTGCAGGTGTCTTTCTTATAGAGTATCATTTGATCTTTTGGAAGATGTTGGAAATACTCTTCTAGACACCGGCCTAGGCAAAGAATTTATGAAGAAGACCCCAAAGGCAATCACAGCAACAACCAAAATAAATAAATGGGACCTGATCAAATTAAAAAGCTTCTTCACAGCCAAAGAAATTGTCACAAGAGCAAACAGACAACCTACAGAATGGGAGAAAAATTTTGCATGCTACAAATCTGATAAAGGGCTGATAACTAGAATCTACTTAGAATTCAGGAAAATCACAAGAAAAAATCAAACAACCCTATCAAAAAAGTAGGCATTTGAGTTTTAAGTGGTTGGGCTTTTGAGTTTCGACAGAATTCCTGCAGGAATCAGGGCCTAAAGTTCATGTCATAAATGACATATTTGGAATCATAGATATGGAAACTGGCTACCCCATCCCCATTTGACCTGGGGAGAGGGAGAAGAACTTGGTGGGTTCCTGACAAAAACCTCTGTGTCCTGCCCTGGACCAAGGCTCAGTAGCACACGCTAGAACATCCAGATGTAGGTTTGTGGATCTAAGAGCACAGAGGGCTAAAGAGAGAATTAAGTGAACATGGGCCTGTCCTCTTCCTTCACTTGCTTACCAGAACTCTGACAGCTAGACTTACACTTTTCAAGAAAGAGTCAAGAAAATTTTTTCTAGGGCATCTGATTGGCCCAAGAGAAAAAGCTAAAAATACTATCCCGGATTCCCTGATGAAATGGCCGTGCCAGGTCTGCCCTATAGTAAACTCCGCTATGGACTTGCCTTACCCACATGCATACAGCTTCCAATCAACTACATAGACCCCTCCTTTAAATGCAAGGAGACAGCCAAAGATCACCAAACATCTGAGAAATGTGCATGTTTGGAGATCCAATGACTGCTATGCTTTTCAATAGAGGTCAGCAAACTACAGCCCATGGACCAAATCCAGCCTACCTTCTGTTTTTGTAAGTAGCGGTTTATTGAAATACCACCATGCCTATCATTTATATAGTATCTATGGCTGCTTTCACACTACAATAGCAAAGTCGAATACTTTAGACAGAAACCACATGGCCCACAAAGCCTAAAAGTATCTACTATTTGGCCCTTTCGAGGAAAAGTTTGGAGATCCCTCTTTTACAAAATAGAGCATTTGGACAGAGTTTTTAATCAATCATTCAATATTTTTTAATGTCACTATATGAAGTAAAAAACAAAGATAATTAAAAAATAGATCCCATCCTTAAGCAACTTATGACTTAGTAAGAGATAAAATTTATATAAATAATTATACTGGAGAATAGATAGTAAAAATGCTACATGGGGTATAGATAATATGCTGTGGTTTTTGGGATAAAGGCAAATATTTATATAGCACAGAGAGTCAGAGAAGAGTCCTATAGGAGACGACATTTGAATTGGAACTTAAAGATTAGGTATAACCTTGAAATCTATACCTTCTTTTATATACATTGAAGTGATTCAGATATTTACTTGTAACTACAGACTTTTCAATTCAGATATTTAAAAAATAATAATCTTGTTCTTTTGAATGTTACCTTTTACACAAACTATTTGTGATATAATTTTATTTAACTTCATTTCTATTTAATTCTTATCATCAAGGACCTTGAAAATTTTGTCTAAGGAAAGTAACAATAAATCCACATAATGTTCTCTATGACATTCTGGCTTGGATAGGAAGCATTTATTATGAAATATTCTATGGCAGGGAAGAAGAAATGATTAGGTGAAAGTAATTACAGCCAAGCTGTCCCTCTAATCACAAGGTACCTTAGGCTGCTTGTCATGAATCCAATTTTACAAAACACGTCAATCATTATTATGGTGTGAAAGAATATTTTTAAAAAGAACACTGTAGTTTTATAGCAACAGAAGACTAAATTATTATTTTCAATGGTTCCAAGTTTTTAAATTGTATTAGAAGGAGAGATGAATGTCTCTTCTGAACTTCACATGCATGAGTAAGCCGAGACTGTTCACCCACATCTTTCTGGATTGATGGCCTACTACTTTCCTTTAAAACATAACAGCCAGCTACTGCAAACCTCACAATCTCCTGGTGGGAGGGGTACCTGGTCAATGGGGCCCCAGCTTTTATCTCAAGACTCCCCCTTGAGCATTCTTGCTACTGAACGTTACCCCCTCGCTGGCTTCGAGCACTGATCACCATTAATAACCAACAACACAAAAGGGAAAAAAAACGGGAACATTCAACAAGCCTTTCCTAAAGACTCTGCAATAGCAAGGAAATTAACACAGAGTATGACATAAAACTACATAAATAACAGCTCCCGGGACTGTCAGGTTCTGTGCCATCCTCATGTACTTCTGGAAAGGAGAAGAGGCCACCATTCCCACACTTAATTCCTGCAGCTTTCTCCTACGACTGTTTTCTTCCTCCACATTTCTAGGAGATACAATCACTTCACCATGAGAGAGTTTCCTTGCTATTGTGTCCAAGAAGGATACAAATCAATGATTTTTAAATTAAAATATAATTTGAAGTTGTTAAAATATACAATATATCAACATTTACCAGTTTTGCAGTGATATGATCCTGGAAAAGACATTATTAAATAAGCTGGAAAAGTAAGTTATAATCTCAGAAACAAGATAATAATTAGGTGTTCAGTGTCTGTCAAGAAATTAATGGTAAATCAGTCACACACAGGACTAACTGTGATTATGGGACAGTGCTGATGCAAGGTACTGTCTACCCCATTTTCTTTCTGTATTGCATGATTGAGCCTCTCAGGCCAGCTGTTTCTCCCTTAATGTTTACTAATGGAATTCCAGCACTTTGCCTTGAAACTGTAAGCCATCCAAATTCCTACTTTTAAAAAATTCAAATGATCTGAAGAAGAAAATATCATTCTCCATTATAGTTGCAGAAAAGCAGATCTAGTTTTGTGACATAAAACTGAGCTTAGAAATGTAATTACAAACAAATAAATCTTGTAAAATACCTGGACTTCGAAGATAATTGCTATGCCCTGTAAAAGTGACCTCTAACACCAATCTATAATTATAATTAATGGTCTAAAAAACTTGTTTTCCTAGTTACTCAAACTCTTCCCTGTTTGCCCAGAATTTTCCCAGTTTTAGCACAAAGAGTCTCACATTCCAGGAAAACCCTCGGGCTTGGGTAAGCCCAGCTGGTTGTTCACCCTGACACCCTTGTGTTCTGCAAGGTATAAATGCAAGTGAACTTTCTTTGTACAGTCAGAAGAGAATTACTGGCAGTTAGTTCTTTTCCTCTAAGCAGAAAAGATATTAAAACCTATGATTGAAATATTCCTAGCTTAAACAAGGAAATTAAGGATCAGGGCATCACTTATATTAACAATGAAGTCAACTGTGAACTATAAACTTACATGATAATTTTAAATAAGTCAACATGCCCTGAGTCTGATAAAATAGGCATAGATTTTTGTGCTTGTTAAGTACTCAAAACAGAAAGAAACATGGTAAATAAGCCTATCGTGTAATAAAATATATTTATGATTAGTTTTGAATCGCTAATTAACAATAATTTTGGTGTTTTCTTAGAATTTACCGGCTTTGGATAGAATGGTTTAGTGAGCTCAGCACTGTTTAAAAACTGCCGCAACTAGAATGAACCTTGTAGTACTGGATTAGAGCCAGTGACATCAGTATGAACTCACATTTAGCTTAATATTAAAACAGATGGATAGATATAATAACAATTATAGACATGTGGACACATATCTACAGAGATATGTGGGCTACCGCATACACATATTACCTAGCTCCATCCTCAGAGAAGGCCTAGAAGCAAAGACACCCCAGTAGCAATTAGACACCCAGTGCTTGATCTCAGACATAGGAGCCAACATAAAAGAGCTTCCAATGTCCAAAGCTGAAACAATTTGAGTAACAAAATAAATAATGTAATATGGAATTATAATGCAAAATATAAATATTAATATGATTCCACTAACATTTTTATAAAGAAAGGCAGTAAAAGACAAGAAAGTATACATCAGCAAAAAATATATTTCAAAATAAATTTGGAAAAAGAAAGCAGTTGGAAGTTTCTGGAAATTGATTAATCAAAATGGAGAAAACTGTAAACTAAATTACTTACAGTGGGATAGAGATGAGAAGAGGGATAATTTCTCTCATCAAATCCTGCAGATGCTTAGTCCTTGGAGATGCCAGATACAGAACAGGGTAGAGTTGAGGAACAGGGCTGCAACAGGGGCTTTGGTTAAAATCTACTATGTGAAATGTTCATTTTTCCCAATGCCTTCCACACCCTAGGTGTAAAATCCTGGGAACCAAATGTCCATTCTCCAGAGGGCATTTCTCAGAGGTTCAAGAGGAAAGATGATCTCTGAGACCATTGATTAAATCCTCAAAGACAATCAAAAGATATGGCATCCATAAAACAAGAACTGGATGTTGGTTCTTCCAGCTGAAAGGAGTTTCAGAATCAGAAGATGCAAATTATTGGAGAAATAATACTAGAGAAATTCCCAGAGATGACAAACACAAATCATTGGATTGAAAATTCCCACTGTGTCTCTAATATAATGAACAAAAAATCAAATTAAAAAAAAAAAGACCTAAGGCATACTACTAGAAATTTTTGCAATATCAAATTTGAATACAACAAATGAGAAAATATACGTTATTTACCGAAGAACAAGAATGACACAGGATTTCTCATTAGCATCTCTGGATGCTACTAGAGGACAGTCGACTATACCTTCAAAAATATAAGGAGAAATGATTTTCAGCAATTAATCTTCTACTCTGTAAAATTATCAATCAAATGTGAGAGAGAATAAAGATGTTTTTTAAATGCTTGAATTCAAATACATTCTCCTCAAGCTAATTTAAGAATATCTAAGAATTCTGCCTAACAACATAATCCAACAAAATGACAGAGAACAAAATAACCAACAAAGTGAAAAGTAAGCTAACTAAGAAAGAGAAAGAAAAATGGTTCAACCTAAAAAAAAAAAAAATGGCTGAGTGAAGTCCCCAAATGGCAGCTGAACAAAGAGTCTGGGGAACAATCAGGACAACAATCAAAGAGCAAAAGAAGATGTGACTCCAAGGCTTTCAGGGAAGAAAGGAGAGGAGGATAAAGAAAATACAAAATATGGTAGAACATTTAGAAAATTAAAGGTATATGGATGAAAATTAGGTAAAAGAAAAAAGAGCACTTAGAAACAGTAGGAAAATACACTAAATGAATGAATAAATCCTACAGGGATACTATAAATGAATACATATATTGTATATAATATATAAAATAAATAAATCATACAGGGATATAATACAATAAATGAATATATTCAAGTACATATTTGTTTTTGATAACTTAAAGTAATAATATATCTATGTTGGGAAGGCTGGGGTGGGAGGGAAGTGGGTATCCCAAAAGAGATAAATCCTCACTAATCAAAACAGGAAATCAATACGTAATCTCTCAATTTGTTTAGTAAGAATATAATAGTATGTCATTGTAAATATGGACATAACCACTGAAAATAAAGCAAATGAAAGGGTGGAAACTGACTGCTTCTTTGTGGAGGCTGGCAATGGATTGTTAGTCTTCATTACACGTTCTATGACTAGATAATTTTTTTTAATATGTACATTTTTATGTTAAATTTTTATATTTAAAAAGATGTTAGAGACTTCATATTTTAAAAACCAGAGAAATAATACTAAGGACCTTCCCAGAAGTAGGGAGTGGAAGTGTCCAGCACCCGGCAATATATACAGGCTAGATAATATTATTTTGGATAATTATATATTAAAGAAAAGATTCATGGATATAAATACCCTTGTGTTAATTCCACCTTATTTTATTGCCCATATTTTCTTGTCCTTTTTTTTTTACTCAATAGATATTTTTCTTCAGCACGTAGCAGGTGCCAGGCACCTATTGGAGGAGCTGGGGGACAACAGTGACCAAAACCAAAATTCTTGCTCCATAGAACTTATTCTAGCTTTGGAGGACAGATAATCTAACAACTAAATATAGGAGATGTCAAGGTGTTCTTAGGGTGAAAAAGCATGGGAGTTAGCCCAAGTCATTTCATAGAAAATTCTGAATGAATTAAACATCTTTAATAGTTTCCTACTTTCTATCAACCCAATAATTTTTCCCAAACCTTAGATTATAGCTATTCTAGAAGGTATTGAAATTTTTAAATAATAAACCAATAATCACCTACATACCCTTTACCTAAATTCATCAATTCTTAACAAGTTGCTGCATTTGTTTCTTCTTACTCTGAGACAGAGAGAGAGAGAGAGAGAGAGAGAGAGAGAGAGAGAGAGATGGTGGTGGGGGAGGGGCAAGGGGGTGGAGAGAGAGGGAGGGGCAGACTGTTTTACAGTATTTCACTTTTTACTGAGCCTTTTGAAAATAACTTTTTTTGTTTTCATTTTTATTTTTCATTATTATGCATACATAGTAGTATATATTTATAGAGTACATGTGATATTTTGATACAGGCATACAATGTGTGATAATCAAATCAGGGTAATTGAGGTATCCATCACCTGAAGCATTTATCATTTCTTTGGGTTAGGAACATTCCAATTCCACTCTTTTAGTTATTTTAAATTACACCATAAGTGACTATAGTCACTTTTTTGTGCTAACAAATATTGTTCATTCTATCTAATTATCAAACTATAGTTTTGTAGTCATTGAAAATAGGTTTTATGCATCATGACTTGGCCTGTATTTCAGCATGCATCTCCTGAAAATAAGAATATTCTCTTACCTAACCACAGTACTATTATTTCACCAAAGAAAATTAATGAGGTGTGCTTGTTGCTACTAGTTGGAGTATAATTGCTTGTGAGACATTTTAGTGAAGAGAACAAGGAAATGTATACACTATTAGTTCATACTGATATTTCCAATTCAATTCCAACATCCCAGGGTTCTTCCTTAACTTCCCCCATTCCACATTTGCAGTCCCTTTCTCCCACAGTGAAAATCCCTGTTCCCCCCAAAATCCATATATTCATTCATTTGCTCTGTTCTACTACACAAGCACAACAGTTTGAGAGTTACAACACCAATTTCACTAACAACAACAAACCAAATAATAAGAGTTTAAAGTGTTTTATAATTCCTTTTTGTCCTTGGAATATATTCCTCTAAGTGGATATAATCAAAATACTATATTCTAAAGTTACTTGAATTAATTCCTTTTTCTGTGTAGTTATAATATCAACTTTATATATAGTAAAGGATGGTTGTGTTTGTACTTATATTCAGTTTTAATGTTTACTTTTATTTTATCTTTTTTTATTTATTTTTCAATATGCAAAATATTTACATAAATGCATAAAATATTACAAAACTCAAAACTATTTAAAAATATATGCAGAGAAGTCTAGTTTCCAGACCTATTTCTTTCCTCAGTTCTCACCTACCTTTTTATGTAACCACTTTCATTTGTTTCTAGTTTATCATTCCTGTGTTTCTTTTTTGAAAAACAAACATGTGTATGGGTGTAAATTCTTATTTCTCCTGCCATATTACACAAAAGGTTGTACTCTGGGTATCCTCTCTTATACCTTACTTTATTTAACAATATATACTGGAAACCATTCCGTATAGCTCCACAAAGATCTTCCTCATTTTTACGGTGATAAATTACTCCATTTGGTAGCTGTTTAACCAATCTTCTAAGAGTGGTTTTTTCAATATTTTACTAATACAAATCATTTTGCCATTAGTGGTTTTGTGCATTTTTGTTTTGTATTCATAAGATGTATCTTTAGTGGCTTACTAATATTTTTAATATTTGGCATAAGGATGCTTAAATGCTAGAGAAATGGTTATAATAGTGTGATAGTTGCCTATATAATATCTAATTTCTTCTACCTACTAACAGAATCCTGGCTTAATTACAGGCCTCATATGGCAGCTGGAAGACTATAATCCCTACCCACCCATGAAGAGGCTGAGTCAATGGGAAGGGGATCCCCTTGCCCTTATGCCCTCTTCATTCTTTCTGCCTATTGCCCAAACTGGATCTCTAAAACTCCAGCTGCCATTTTGGACCATGGAGCAACCTTAAAGCTGGCATCTAAGTAGAATGGCACAGCAGATAGATGGAACACTGAGTGCAGGCCCTCTGACTTCATTTGCATGAAAGAGATAACTTCTGTATTCCTTGAGCTGTATCTTGGTCTGTTTTGTGCCGCCGTAACAGAATATCTGGGACTGGGTTATTTATAAACAAACAGAAATGTATTGGCTTACAGCTCTGAAGGCTGGGAAGTCCAAGACTGAGGGGCTGTATCTGTCAAGGGCCTTCTTGCTGCTCACTGAAAGGACAGTCTCACTAACCGGCTAACAGAGAAGAAATAAATTTCTAACTGGCAGCCACATAGAGCTGCATGAACTCTGTTCCTAAGATTGGTACATGAATATCTCTCCTACAGAGATGTGTACCTAGCAATTAAAAGAAGCTGAGCTAACAAAAGAAAGAGGAAATCCTTATTAACATAGCCAGAGTTGGTCAATTCACATTCCAAAAGGAAAAGGAGTCTTCAGGAGAGGGGGGGAGGAAAGGATAAACAATCTAATCAACTGTCATTTTAGAATCACTACTTACAGGCAAAGAGATTTTTTGAGTTTAAACAGACTTGACGAGTTCCTGGGCAGATAGCTGAGGCATGAGCTTCCTCCACCTCTCCAAGGAGAGATGGCTGCAGATGTCTCCCACTGTCAAGAAGGAAGAAAGGAATTCCTGTTACCAACCTGCTATGTAGAGACAGAAAAGGACGAACTCAGCAGTTTCTCAGCTGTCCTCTACTGATGGGCTGAATCATAAATCTCCACCTACCCCTCCTCAGCCTGTGCAATAAAGAGTTAGGGTCGTTTGGCATCAGGGCCAGCGCCTCTCTTTATTTTCTGGTGCTGTGCCCTCTTTCTCTTTGGAGAAAGTAAAATAAACTTGGTACTTCTTTCTATTCTAAACTCTTGTCTGAGAATTTTTTCTCTCCCACGTACAGACTTCACACCCTAACAATCACATGGTGGAAGGCAGAAGGGCAAGAAATGGTGAGTAAAAGTAAAAGAAAGTAAAAGTAAAAACCAAACTCCCCCTTTATAGCTAACTCTACTCCCACAATAACGGCATTATGCCATTCACTCTGCCCTCCTGGCCTAATCACTGTTCATCAGGCTCCACCTCCCGACACTGTTACATTGAGGATGAAGTTTCCAATATATGCTTTCTGGGGGGACACATTCAAACCACAGCAAACTTTTTAGTTGGATTTTTCTTTTAAATAGCCAAATAAAATCTTAGCTGAAATAGAAACTGGTACCTGAAAGTGGAGTGCTACCAAGACCTTAAGCCAAAATGTGTCATGGCTTAGTGGAGGCAAACAAGCTGGAAAGCTGGTGACCCTTATAATGGAATAGCAACATACTGGGTCAAGTTCTTGCCTCTGTACTTGGGAAGATTGTCCATGTGCTTATAGAGACTTCAGTGTTAGGGAAAATGGTTGGTTTATTCATAATGATCCGCATGTTGGCTCTTTCTTGTCACTTTTAGCAAAATCTATGAGGGAGAAATAAACGCAGACCAGAGCTAACAAGTCTTCAAACTGAAATTAAGGGAAGAAAGCTTTAACAGTGTTCTCTTCCTGAGGTCTGCAATCAAAGCTGAATGACAGATCCATTTTGAAGTCTCCAAACTACAAGAGCAACCACTGCTTCCACACTTTTAACCAGAACAGTAATAAGAGGTGCCCATAAAATTGCAGGCTTAACAAGATTTAAGATGGAATGTGAACTTGCTGGCAATGACCAGATTGAGAGTATGGCTTCCCACTGGAGCCATTGTTTCAAATGTCCTCAAGACATCTGTCTTGAATTGAAAGAAAGCATTAGAGAGAACACCAAAGCCAAAACTAAAAAATGAGACTCTTCGTTCAGGCTTTAGAATTATGTATCTACGGGAGAGCCAGAGTAGTATCATCCTTTTTGAGATGTAAATAATGCCACTACAGCAACCCACGACTGGGACCTTGAAAAATGTCCCTGCCTCCTTGACTTCTATCTTACTGAGAACAAAACAGCTACTCACTAATGTTCTATTGCCTGCCCTAAAGCAGTTATATCGCAAGTACTGTTACTGGCTTTCTTCCTCCTAAGGAGGTCTAGCTAATGTTGGCTAGACTAATGACAAGTTACTCAATCAGAACCCTCTTCCGGATGGCTCTTCTGACCAATACAATGTTACTTCATAGCTCTTGATACCTTTTAAACCAAAAGACTTGAGTGCTTGTCTTTGTTTTCAAGAGAAGAAAAAATATCTGCAAAAGACACCTCAGCCAAGATTAGAATCTGCTTTGCCTTTTTCAAATAAATCCCTTAGGTTATATAATCACAAAACTAAACTTAAGAGATAGGCCTTACAGATCTCTTGAAGGAGGTAAAACTTGAGAAATGGGTAGAACTTAAAATTAACTATTAATACTAATGATTTCAAGCAGAATAAACAGCATGCACAAAGGGTTGGGGGAAAGAAGTCTTGGGGCCTGCACATAGAACAGTGGACTGGTTTGGCTGCAGCTTCAGGCACATATGAAGGGAAACATTTGAATGCAGCCTTGAGTGCAAAGCTAAGCCATCTGGACTTTGTCCTGTAGGTAAAAAATGTTCTTAGAAAACAATGGGTGATGTTTGCAAACACTGTTTTAGCAAGAATTATGTAGAAATGACCACAAATAAATCATGGAGTCAGCTAGGACCTAGAGAAAACAGCACAAGCTCAACCAAGGAGAGTGAATAAGCAAAATGGAGCAAATCAGTGGCTGAACGAACAAGCCCCCTTAGTATTCACCACAGCCAGCGATGGCGGGGTGAAAATGGGGTCAACTCTGCTTGTTTGGGAAAGTTCTCCCATTTGTATTTCTGCAGAGTTAGACTAACACCAATTTGGGGACTTAGGTAGCATCTGATGAATTATCCTTGCCACTTGAGAACTTTTTAAATCTTGCTTGTTTCCTCTCACTGATTATTCAATAGCTGATCAACACTGGACTGCATCAAGGAACATTAAGAATCAGATTTGTGACTCATCCATTTAGATTAAAATCTGCACAAATACATGGCTAAGTGACTATCAATGTATTGGAAATGCCAAAATAAATACAAAGACAGAGGCTCTTCTAGGCTTACTAAGCAACTTTGAATTTTTTCCCCATCAATTAGTACACTTTCTATAAGCCTTAACAGGCACAAAACATTGTCTTTACTCAGCCTCAATTACATCCATCAGATTGTGCTACCTCACTCTGACAACGTACTAGGATTTCTTTGAATTTTAGTGAGATCCTGAAATGTGATGCAATCTCAGGTGACTGAGCAAACAACCTTCCACATCAGTGCAGTCATCTCAGCCTCTAAACCATCAGCTCTTGATTATAAATTTGATCTACCAGTTTATGAAGCTGGGTCAAAGACAGAGAACTTCATGCCTTGCTTTGAAAAGAAATTAGGAGCAAAAATGGATTTGAGTATAAAAGAGTATTAAAAAGCAATGAAACAAAAAAATATTCAGTGCCTCTCCAAGCAGAATAAATTATACTAACACGAATGCAATAGGAATGTTACCATTTGCTGGAGTTTCTCTTTCTCTGTTTATCTTTACCTTTCTTTTATTTGATACAGTATATCCTTTTAAATGATGTTTTGCTCAAGGGCAAAGAAAGTTTTTGTTGGTACTTTTCTACTTCTGAAGGGAAGACAACAAGGGTGAGTATCATTTGAAGATGGAGAGTGTCGTATTTGTTCTGTTGGAAACCCTGCACACTACAAAGACTTGATTAAAGCTTAAAAAATAAGGAAGAAACCTACTTTCAATCCCCAAGGTTATACTGAGAACAAAAATATAAGTCCATAATTTCAACATTTGTGTTCCCACAGATATAGAAAAATCCTTCTGAACTAAGGCATCTAACAAGCCCAGTCTAAGCTTGTAAAGAAGGTGAGAATTCTGATCATCTTTTTTCCTCCACAAAATAAAATTTCTTACTCCTAAAAGGAATGCGTAGCACCCAAACAAAATTAACTAGATATCTTCTTTTTCAGTTTAAAGATTTTTTTTATCAATAATGTTATCTAAATTATGGAACAGGTTCCTCAGTGGGTTACCATACTCTATTCATGAGACAAAGACTACTGTCTGGTGCAGAACCCTAGACCTCTTGCTAGTTTCCAGATGTTATGGGCAGAATTATGTCCCCCCAAAAAGATATGTTGAAGTCCCAGAACCTAGTATCTGTGAATGTGATCTTATTCAGAAATAGGTTCTGTGCAGACGTAATCATGTTAAGATAAAGTCATTAGAGTGGTCCCTAAACCAGTATGACTGGTGTCCTTAAGAAGAGGAAAATGCCATGTGAAGACAGGGGCATATAGGGAGAAGACCATGTGACAACAGATGCAGAGATTGGAGTCATGCAGCTACAAACCAAGAATCATCAAGGATTGTTGGCCACCACCAGCAGCTAGGATGGGGCAAGGAAGGACTCTACTCAGAGTCTCAGAGGAAGCGTCACTCTGCCACATGCCTTGATTTTGAACTTCTGGCCTCCAGAACTGTGAGGGAATAAATTTCCGTTGTTTTAAGCCACCCAGTTTGTGTTACTTTGTTTCAGCAGCCTAGGAAACTAATACAATAGGAAATGAGCTAGTTAACACCAATGGCTACCCCCTTTTCCAGTTGGAGGGACTGCACCTGAACTCGACTTTCCATGGGATGGACACCCCCAAAAGTCTCTAGATGCTGGGCATCTGATATTTCCCAGCCTGCCTTAAAGAGCTGTTTTTCTCCTGCTTTAACAGGCTTCTCATACTCTGCCCCCATTAACAGGTAGAGCAATGGGAAATGGAGTTCCCCTGCAGAAGCACAATCCCATGATGAGTCTAGCTGGGCCCAGGCCAGGCACAGAATGCTAAAGAAATCAGAGAAGTGTGAAAATTACTGACTTTCCACTCATGAGTGCCACTCTGCACCAAGTAACACACAGCTGTAACTTGCCCCACACACTTTGCAAAACATATATATATATATATATAATGCACTCAACAAAATCTGTCATTCCGTTTATGTATTAAACAGCATTTAAAAAGTGTGAAAGTATAGAGCTCATATTCTAGAGCCATGATCCTTGGCTTTGAAAACCATCTCTTCTACTTACTAGCAATACGGCCTTGGGCAATGTATTAACCTCATCCATAAAATGAAGTTAATAAAAGATAACAAGAATTTCCTCTGGGTTTCTTGGAAGGATTAAATGAAAAAAAAAATCCATGTAAACTGGTGTGCACACTTAGAAAACAAGTGTTAATTGCTTTGATTGGTACTTCTTTTACCTGCTTTAAGCATTCAGTAACTGAGAATTTATTTCTCATGACTGATGAAGCGTCACCAGCCTCCCAGTACCACACTGGCAAATTTCACTGGCTCATCATTTTCCCTTTCATGAAGTTTTTCTGAGGCTTCATCTCTTTAAAGACAGCCATGATTCTGTTTCAATTATTATTTTTCCTAAATCAATAAGCAAAATAATTACTGAAATTTTTGTCTTAAAAATAAAATTGTCTGAAGGCCTGTGTGCTCTATCCAATGCATATCAGTGATGACCGGTGAATGTCAGCTGAGCATGACCACCAGTCACTCTGCTGCTCTCCCACCCAACTGAGAACACCCAGCACCATACCCCAAGGCAGTTTTCAACTGTCTTTAATTTTAGCTAGATGCATAATTTTCATTCATCTAACCAAAATTCTCATCAAAATGTCTATAATGCAGCAAAAACTAATGTTTAAAACATTAGTTTTACTAATGTTTAACTAATGTTAAACTAATGTTTAAACTTAATATCGTGATATTCAGTTCATTTTGGCTCCTCACTTTCTGGGGATAACCAGTCTCTTCAGCATTGAGTTAACTGCAGAGAAAAAGACTGCATTTAACAGCTTAAAGCCTTCCTTTCTATCTCATTAAGATGCAAAGGATACACACCCCCGCATACACACACACACACCCTTACACATCCATATACACCCACATACACACATACACACACACATACACATACACACACACAAACATAAAGGAGCTTATTTTTTTGAAATACAAATGCAAGAATTCCAACATCAGATAATGAAAGCATTTCATATCTATTTTTAGATCACAACATATAATTAAATTTCAGTCAATATTTTAAACCAAACACAACATGTCATTATAAAATCCATTTCAAAAAATCATGCTTTTTTTTACGCAATTAATTTAAAGAATTAAGAAGTGACTCATTAGCTAAATGGGAACAAGTCACAACTCGTCCTTATAAATGTGAGCCTGTGTTACACTTAATAGTGAAAGAGAGCGAAGGTTCCATCCAGTAACCTGAATAAATACACACATACTTATTAAATAAACAATAAATAAAGCAGGAGTCCAGAAGAACAGCCCTTTACTTTTATGTTCCCACTTGGAGGCCCCAGGGAGTATTAGGAGGTATTCCTCCATATTACTTGACTGTCTGGAAGCTTCTGCACAGGCACGACAGGAAGAGGGGGCCTTCAGTTTAGAGCCTCTGAGCCACTTCAAATGGCCAGCTTCTTCTCCTCCGTAAGACAGCCCACCCCTTCTTACTCCTCCTCTCTGCTCTCAATCTCAAGATCTATTATCCCCTTTTGCTCACCAACTATACCCAGGTCAAGCCTGTCTGTTCTTCTTCTTAGCTTTCAAAGCAGTTTTGCCTATCTGGTTTCTCTCCTGGTTCTCCAGCTGTAGCAGGCGTGAGGTGGGAGGGGGCAGGAAGAGCCCCCATTAGGGTCTGGCCCAGATCGGGTTATCTACAGGACAAGACGAACCTCCACACTGTTGAAGTAGACCTTCTCTTGACACATCTCCTGTTTACTACCAGGCTTCAAAACAAAAGGAAGCCTCTGTCTCTTTTTTAGCCCCTTGTATGTTGTTTTCATAAGGCCCTCCTTGGTTACCCATACTTTGGTATATTTCAAGCTCCTGACATAGGGTGAGGCAAGAGGAGGAAGAACATACCCTGCTACATGTATATTGTGGTTATTATTAAAAAGAAATTTTTTATTTGTGTAAATTTGAAGGGTACAAATGCAGTTGTGTTACATGGATATATTGCATAGCGGTGAAGTTTGGGCATTTAGTATAACCATCACCTGAATAGTGTACATTGTACCCATTAAGTAGCTTCTCATCCCTCACCCACTTCCTAAGCTCCCACCCTTCAGAGTCTCCAATGTCTATCATCGTCCATTCTATGTCCATGTGTACACATTATTTAGTTCTCACCTCTTTCTGTTTCTGAGTTATTTCACTTAAGATAATGGCCTCCAGTTCCATAGTTCCATCCATGTCGATGCAAAAGACTCGCTTTATTCTTTTCTATGGTTGAATAATATTCTGCTATGTGTGTGTGTACACACACACACACACACACACACACACACACACACACATATACACATTTTCTTTATCTAATGATCCACTGATGGACACTTAGGTTGATTCCATATCTTTGCTATTGCGAATAGTGCTGCAACATACATACAAGTGTGGGTATCTTTTTGATATAATGATTTCTTTTCCTTTGGGAAGATACCCAGCAGTGGGATTGCTGGATCGAATGGTAGCTCTATTTTCAGTTCTTTGAGAAATCCCCATACTGTTTTCCATAGAGATTGTACTAATTTGCAGTCCCAATAGTGTAACACATTCCCTTTTCTCTGTGTCCTCACCAACATCTGTTTTGTGGGTTTTTTTTTTAATTTTTAATAATAGTCATTCTGACTCACGTAAGATGATATTTCATTGCAGCATCAATTTGCATTCCTCTAATGATTAGTGATGTTGGGTATCTTTCCCTATATTTGTCATCCATTTGTATGTCTTCTAAAAAGAAATGTATAAGATCATCTTTAACTTTATGCTAATTTAAAAATATTTTTATTTGAATTACAAAATGATTACTTTAATTCCTAAACAAATTATAAAAGTTTTTAACTGTGCAGCTGGTGCAAGAATCAAAAAAGAGTTGGACTACTCCACTCTTCTAGACTACTAGGACTGCTCTGACATGTCCTACTAAACAATTAATTATATCACTTTGACACTTTTTAGAGACTTTTGTTTCTTGCTGTCACTAACTTTTTTATTTCCGTTTTGTAAATTTTAGAATAGTAGTAAGAAAGGAACAAAGTAATGTAGAAAACAGTAATAAAGAAAAGCTAGAAAACACTATGTATATGTGTGTGTATATGTATGTGTGTCTTATTGTTGTTGCTGCTGACAGTCTGACTTGTTGACAGTGAGACAGCCTTTGTAGACCACTGCTATAGACTGAATTGTGTGCCTCACAAAATTATGTTGAAGCCCTCACCTCTATTTGACTCTACTGGAGATAGGATATTTAAGGAGGCGATTAAGGTTAAATGAGGCCGTAAAGGTAGAGCCCTGTTCCAATAGAACCACTGTCCTCATAAAAGAGAAAGAAACACCAGATCTCTCTCTCTCTCTCTCTCTCTCTCTCTCTCTCTCTCTCTCTCTCTCACACACACACACACACACACACACACAAAGGGAGCCCTCACCAGAAACTAAATCTTGCTGGAACCTTAATCTTGGACTTCCCAGCCTACAGAACTGTGAGAGAATAAATTTCTTCTGTTTAAGCTGTTCAGTCTATAGTATTTTGTTATGGCAGCCGGAGCAGACTGAGATAACCACTGAATGTCTGACAGGATAAAAGAAGGGCTGCATAATATGAACAATTTGAGAATAGTTTTGTTTTCTTCACATTCCCCAGACAATTCTGATGCCCAGCCAGGTTGAGAGACCACTGCTCCACAGTATCTAGAAATAATAGAGGGCAATGAATGAAACCCCTTCCTCCTCCCAAAGCTGCCTATCCCCTGCTCATCCCTTTTCCTACCAGTAAAATGAGCTTAAGTTAATCAGACTGTAGGAATGGAATCAGTGTGTGCAAATTTTCCAATGAAAAACAAGAAACTTCCCACTCTCCAGTTAGATAATCGGATAGGATCCACAAGAGCAAGACAAAACCCCTAGGAAGTCTCTGCATCAATTCTGTCGTCTCTACAGGTCTGTAACAGATCTGTAGGTACTTGTATTCAAAATGTCTTTACGGACTAGTCTTTACTTTCTTTTCACCTCCACATTTGAAAACCGTAGTTGTCATGAATAATTCAAATCTCTGAATAGTCCTGTCCTTGATAAGAAAAGAATATGGAGAGGTCAAAACCAAGCCTGAATTTGTGCCTCTGGAGCCTGGATGCAAAGCAACAGCTTGAGGAAGCTGCGATGCAGGTGGAGCCTGGCGCTGGGGAAAAGGGGCTCCGCAGGCTTTGCCCCCAACAGCCCAGAGTCCCCTCCACCAGGCAACGAGGCCCAAGGGGAAAGCGTGAACCACCTCCCAAAGGAAGGGCCTTTTAAGCTCTAACCCCAGGGACTTCCTCACAAGGTGAGACAGAAGGACGAAGTTATAAATTCACTGAGAGAAAAGTAAAATACTGCAGTATTCCACAGTGGGCACTGCAATTATGTCATTTGAAGTCCTTAGAACTGAAATTTTGAGAAAAGCTCTCATGAGAAACTCACCTGACCCATTTTTCTTCTAAGGACTCACTTTGGAAAGTATTCATTGATAATAGTTTCCAAAACCTGATGTGGCTAAATTTAAAA
Source organism: Indri indri (assembly GCA_004363605.1). Taxonomy (NCBI): domain Eukaryota; kingdom Metazoa; phylum Chordata; class Mammalia; order Primates; family Indriidae; genus Indri; species Indri indri. Next base: position 18,260 of record RJWJ010005547.1, read on the forward strand.
ACTTTTTTTTAAACATCAACCCTTTCTGGAAAGATTCTGGCCAATTCCCTTTGTGCAGACACATGGTACCTGTGGAATCTAGGAATCTTCATAGTTGTTTTCCCACAAATCTATTGCAAGGATTAAACGAGCTAATATATATAACATGTTTAGAGCAGTTCTGCAAACAGTAGGAGTCCAATAAATGTAAGTTTCTATTATCATCCTCACTGTCACTACGAAATAACAATCTGCTTTGACTTCTTCCCATGATTTATAAGGTTTAATTAAAATAACGTATGTCAAAGTGATATGTAAATTACAAAGTGCTATTTAAAGTTAAGAAATTATACAAATGTTCATCAGCTGGTGAATGGATATAAAAAAATGTGGCATACCCATGCAGCGAAAAGTAATTCAGCAACTGAAAGGACAGAACTACTGGTACATGGTACATACGAATGAATTCAAAGACATTTTGCTAAGTAAAGAAAGCCAGATGCAAAAGACTGCATATTTATATGAAATGCCTAGAAAAGACCAATTTACAGAGATAGAAAGCATACCAGTGGTTGCCTAGAACTAGTGTTAGGAGCAGAGATTGACCAAAAAAGGGCATGAGAAAACTTTTTAGGGTACTGTAGATGTTCTATAACTAGATTTTGATGATGGCTGCACAACTCTAGAAATTTATTAAAATCATTGTCTACTCACAATAGGTGAATTTTATGTTATATAAATTATACTCCAATAAAGCTATTAAAATAAATAAGTAAATAAATATAATGTTATCATCACCTAATATGTTATTTTGTAAACCCTGTTTCTTCTTAAAAAATGATTTGGAATTTCTGAATTTTGTGAAGACAGTGACAGAGCTTTGAAAATTTTAAATTTCTATACAAACTAATAATATCATTAATAAAAACACAATAAACACATTTTAAGGAACTCTGTGATTAGTCCACCCCACATCTACCCACCCCGCCAAATACTCCTAGGTTAGGAAGCCCCTGCATTAGTGACCCTGAGTCCTTCCTTTCCCCCACACACAGCTCACTCATTTCCATAACCCCTCAGGCTCTATCAGCCCATCTCTGGAACACACTAGAATGGGATAGAAAAGAGCCACTCCCAGGTTCAAACCTCAGCTCAGCCACATACTACCTGTGTGACCTTAAGCAGAGTATTTAGCTCTGAGCTCCTCCCTTTCCTTGTCTATAAAATGGGCATGATAATGTCAATCTCTTAAACCTGTTTTGATTGTGATGACTAAATATAACATACATAAAGCACCTAGTATATACTCAACATGGTTTTTCTCTTGTCGGGGGGAAAAACTCTACCATCTTTGTTAATATTTTAATATTTACAGTGTGTCAAATGTGTTGGGGAAGCTTAAAAGAAATGGAATTTTAAATGATTTTCCAACACAAGCCAAGTCCAACAGACAGCAGGTGTTTTTCGGTGGCTTTGGAAGAAAGTACACTGCATGTGGTCCTTACAGCTCCTAAACTACAGGGCCTAAGCAGGCAGGCCAACAGGAGTAGGGTCTCGGCAATGCCAATGTCTCCTTTTACACACAAGAGGAAAAGATTCCAAGACCAGGAAGAAGAATGGGGCATCTTCCTCTTTCATGCAGATCAGTTAGAGAAAGCCTTCAAGGATTAAAGATCAAAGGGACATTTTCCTTTCTCTGAGTTGTGAATAGCCTTGGGTGAGTAATAAATTGAAGAGAAAAGATTTAAGGGCAAGCAAGGTCCAAAAAGAAAAATTAAAAATATCTTCGAAAACAACAAAGCTCCAGGAGATGAATAAAAGAAATTCTAGGAATAAGCATGCTGATGTACAAATGCAGTTTGAGGAGCTAGCCCATAAAATGCACATAAAAGCAATCTCTAGTAATATTATCTTCAGCTCCAGCTACTGATCAGACACTATGCTAGATGGCCTACAGCGTCCTCAAATTTACAAGGTCCAAAATTTAATTCTAGTATTTCTTCCATCCAGTTGTCTAAATCAGAAATTATACTTAACCTTTTACAAGATCTCTCTACCATTACTTTACTGCAGGTCTCCATCATTTCATGGACAAAAGAATAAACAAAGGAATAGCTAAATAATAATACTTAAGAGCCAATTGGTTAAAAGAAAAGTGGCTTAAAATTGTAATTGGAAATTTCTGATTCAATATATATTTATTAAGCACCTATTATATACTAAGCATACTGCCCAGTAGTAAAGCATATAGCATAGTGAAGTGCATTGGAGTGTGTGAATGGAGGGGAAAGTGAGCGGTGGTGGCAAACAGGTATGTTAAGGCTGGGAGTGATCAGGGAAGAAAAAACTCCAGAACGAGGTTGCAAAAAAGGGAGATGATATCGATAGCATAAAAGGAACGGTATTTTCTACCTTGCCATCCTAGGGAGACAAGGGAAGCCAGCACAAGCTACACTGGAGCTTTGGAGGAATAAGCTTTGAGAACTGTATAAAGGAACAAAAGAGTCTAGTGTGTTTTGCCTTGAGATCATGATAAATTGATTAAAACTCTATGATTCTGTATGCCAAGAAAAGAGAGAAAATTACCAATCCAAATGCCCTTAAACACTAAGCCCAATGTGTAAAAGTCCTTCTTTATCCAAAGAGAATATATACCTAAGTGTGTCTCTTTTGTTGCCTTGAATTGTTCACATTTTTAACTATTTAATATATTTGGAATTTATTTTGGTTTATAATATGATATGAGGATTTCAAAAATCTTTTATCCACTTGGGCAATGTTCTCAATATTTTTTATTTAGTATTTTTTAGTGATTTGTGATAGCTTACTATCATGTGCTAAATTCATATGTATTCTAGACCTCTGTGCTATCTTGTCTATTCTTTTTAACTGTATTTTTATGGTGGTACTTCCTTTTAAAAATTATTTTAGCCTTATAATAGGCTATACTACTTCACCTAAGACGATTATGCTCCAGTAAGTGTCTTTTCCAAAGTCTTCTTTGCATTTCTACTAAGTTTATAATTTCAGATAAACACTGAGATTATCTGTTTAATGCTTCCCATCTAAAAAAAAAAAAAAAGAATACTTCTGTCTTCCTATCCAGGTACCTATCTGCATTTACTCAAGTTTGCTTTTTATCCATTAATAGCATTGGCTGGGTTTGCACAATTTTTGGTATCAGAGGTTCTAAGTGTAAACAGCAATACCTAAAGGGCACTTAAAGAAAGAAAAGTCAGGGAAAGCAATTTAGACATAATGGTACAAGAGACAGAAATACCAGCAGAGATGCATTCTCAAAGCCAAGGGTAGAGAATGTTTAAAGAAGACTTGTCAATAATGCTAAAACTGATGAAGGGGACAAGAACTGAAAATTGGCCTCTGAATGTGGTAATTACAAAGTCATTGATGATTTTCCCAAGGGAAATTTCAGTAGCATAATGAAGTCAGAAGTTATATTCAGTTTCTTGAGGAATGAATTGGAGTTGAGGAAGAAGAAATGCTGAGCATGAATTATTTTTCTTTTCATGATATTAATGGTAAATAGAAGTAAAAATAATATAGATAGCAGAGAGATTGGAGGAAAAAGGAGAGAAAAGAGAGAAGTACAAGGAATATTTAGGTTAAAGAATCTCTAAATACAGACTGAAAGAAAGGAGCCAGACACCAGAGGCACAGAAATTGAAAATAATTTTTTAAGAAATGAGCCATCCTCTTAGACAGTAAAGAAAAAGAAAAAGATCATAAGAATAGCTAACATCGACCATTTACTATGTGCTAGCCACTCTGCCATGCACTTTAATGCATTATCCCATGTGAGAAACCCTCATACCAGCCTTAAAAGTATGTTTTCATCCCCATTCTAGAGATGTGGGAACTGAGACAAATGTAAAATAAGAAGTTGGCCCAAGGCCACTCTGCCATAAGTCGTGGAGCTGGAATCCGAACCGTGAAGTTTGATGACTAGCCTACATATCGTCAAGTACAACAATGAAAGAAAGGAGGGAGCTGCCATAACACAAATGAATCACCTTCCAAATCACCAAAGGCCACCTATAAACATATAACAAGGACTGCCAGCTTTGACTAAAACTCAAGAGTAGCAGATACAAAGGGTTCTTCATTATGAGGATATCCAGGCATGACTGTGTGAGTCATTTTTATAGGTAGCCACCCTTTTTCTCTTACCAGGTTCTAAAACTCAGTCTGCACACTGCTTGGTTTTTTTTTTTGCCTCGTAGTTTCCACTTGTAAGTTATTTACTTAATAATGCAGGAGCATAGGAACATAATTGTTTAGCACATATAGTCAGAGCATGTGCCTTCTGGCCTGTCCATCTGAAGAGGATCAGGCTGGTGAGTCCCCAGATGCACACACATGCCACCTAGGGATAACTCCCAAAACCAGAGAAGCAGGCTCCCAGGGGCAGGGAGACAGAAAGAGGAGCCCTACACCGAGAGATCCTACATACCGTACAGATTTTTCTTGATTGAACTCAGCCCAATTCTTCCACAGAGGATTCTCTGCTCCTTCGGTTCCTTCATGCAGTAATTCATGTAAGTGCCTTCACCTACCTTGGGCTTTGAGCTGCCTGAGGGCAGGGACCAGGTCGTACATATCTCTTTCCAACCTCCAAGTTGGAGGTGCTCAAGAAATAGTTATTGAAAATGTATCCACTATTTCTACTCCTCAGTGAATGCGTTGCTTCTCAAGATTACTTTCAATGAAAAAGTGTGTTGAAATGAGCCACTGTCAAGACCACTAGAGCCTGAGGTTTTGTTCCACTGAGTCTGCCTTACTTGTTTCCTTATGGGAACAAATACATGTGTCAACCAGGAGGAAGAGCCAGTCTGTGGCCAGAGGGTGGAGCTTTCTCTTAGTGTAAGGCCAACTTGCCAACTGTTCCCCGTACGATTTCGACCCAGATGACATATTCTAATCAATTAAGCTAATCAGCCTATGTTCATTATTTTGCTCCCTGTATCTTGAGGTTGGTGAACCCAGTTAGCCAGTGGAATCAACAAATAAATATTTAAAGTGAAAATACCTTCATTCAAAGCAGTGCCAGAATCCCCATCAAAATACTAATGACATTCTTCACAGAAATAGAAAAAAATAATTCTAAAATTTATATGGAACCACAAAAGACCCAGAATAGCCAAAGCCATCCTGAGCAAAAAGAACAACACTGGAGGAATCACATTATCTGACTTTAAATTATACTACAGAGCTGTAGTAACCCAAACATCATGGCACTGGCATAAAAAACAGACACATAGACCAGTGGAACAGAATAGAGAACCCTGAAGTAAATCCACACATTTACAGTGAACTTACCTTTGACAAAGTTGCCAAGAACATACAGTGGGGAAAGGACAGTCTCTTCAATAAACGGTGCTGGGAAAACTGGGTATCCATATGCAGAAGAAGGAAACCAGACCTTATCTCTCACCATATACAAAAGTCAAATGAAAATGGAGTAAAGACTTAAATCTAAGACCCGAAACTATGAAACTACTAAAAGAAAACATTGGGGAAATACTTCAGGACATTGGTCTGGGCAAGGATTTCTTGAGTAATACCCACAAAGTACAGGCAACCAAAGCAAAATTGGACAAATGGGAAAACATCAAGCTAAAAACCTTCTGCACAGCAAAGGAAACAAACAAAAAAGTGAAGAGACAGCCCAAAGAATGGGAGAAAATATTTGCAAACTACCCATGTGACAAAGGATTCATAGCAAGAATATACAAGGAGCTCCAACAACTCAATAAGAAAAAAATCTAATAATCCAATTAAAAATGGCAAAATAGACATCTGAATAGACATTTCTCAAAAGAAGACATACAAATTACCAAAAAATGCTCAGCATCATTAGTCATTAGAGAAATGTAAATCAATACTACAATGAGATACCATCTCACTCCAGTTAAAATGGCTTTTATCCAAAAAACAGGCAATGACAAATGCTGACAAGAATGTGAAGAAAGGGAAACCCTTGGGCACGGTAGCTAGGAATGTAAATTGGTGCAACCAACACAAAGAATAGTATGCAGATTCCTCAAAAGACTAAAAAATAGAACTACCTTATGACCCAGCAATCCCACTGCTAGGTATATATCCAAAACAAAAGGTGTGTCAAAAAGATACCTGCACTCCCATGTTTATTGCAGCACTATTCACAATAGCCAAGATTTGGAATCAACCTAAGTGTCCATCAACAGATGAATGAATAAAGAAATTGTGGTACATATACACAACCGAGTATTATTTAGCCATAACAAAGAATGAAATTCTGCCATTTGCAACAACGTGGATGGAACTGGAGAACATTATGTTAAGTGAAATAAGCCAAGCACAGAAAAACAAATCTTGCATGCTTTCACTCATATGTGGGAGCTAAATATTAAAATAATCGATGTCATGGGGACAGACAGTAGAATGATAGATACCAGAGGCTGAGAAGGGTAGTGGGGAGGGGAGGGTAAAGTGGGGATGGTTAATGGGCACAAAAATATAGTTATATAGAATGAACAATATTTGGTAGCACAACAAAATGATTATAATCAACAATAAATTAGTGTATACTTTAAAAGAACTGAAAGAGTAGAAATGGAATGCTCCTAACACAAAGAAATGATAAACGCTTGAGGTGATGGATACCTCAGTTACCTTGATTTGATTAATACACATTGTATGCCTGTATCAAAACACCACATGTACCCTATAAACATATACTACAATTGTATATTGATAATAATTAAAAATTTTAAATTTTTTTCAAAATAAAAGCAGTGCTGGAGACTGTTGTCAATTGAATAGTCTATTCACAATATTTTGCCACTCCCAGGCCTACCTCTACAGAGTTCCTCCCTAGAAATCCTTCTCAGAGGGAAAAGCCTGCTTTGATTGAGTTGACATTAGGCTCAGCCATAAGCCTTGGTTTAGCCAGTGGAATGTGAGCAGAAGTGGTTTATCCTATAATTAAGCAGAAGCTTTAAGAGGCATTGTGCTGTTTCTCCCTTTCTCTTCCTTCTACCCTGAGAACAGCCTGGCTCCATCAGCCTGGGTGCCAGAATAAACATGTGGAATGGAGCTGCAGCCAATCCATAGCTAATATGAACTGTGGGTGAGATAGGAACCTTTACTGTAGAAGCCGCTGAGATTGGGGGTTGTTCTTGGTTACCGCAGTGTAACTTACTGAAAGCTGATACATGGAGAAACTACCTGTAGACATTTCATACTCCTCCTCTGGACTTAGTCACACCACAGACATAGAATGTAATTTAAAGCTCAGTCTTTGAAATCGACAGTAGAATGGGATAAGAACTATGTCATAGGGTTGTGGAAATTGTTTGGTGAGATAATGTATAAAGAGCTCAATAAATGTGAGTTACTTCCCCATCATAACTCCTTCCCCTCCCACTTTATTCCCACTTCCATGGTGGAGGTGAGAAACTACAGACAATGTCAACCAGGATCTTGACTCTTCTCTCTACCGGTATGATGAACAAGTCGTATATAGTCCCTGCCTCTTGAAACTTGTAGCCCAGCTCCTAGCGGGAAAATGCAGCATAGGCATGTTTGCTTTCTCGTATATTAAAGCGAGGTTCCAGCAGCCAAGTGGAAAATTAACAAATGTGATTAGAATTGTCTTGGGGATGGAGCCATCATCATTCTTCCCACTACCAACCACTACCAACCACCCTTCCTCTTATACACACACTACTGCCACCACCACCCCTGGCTATTTCTCCCTGATCCTAGCAGCTGGATTAGATTGCCCTCTGTGCTCCTGCAGCACCCAGTACTTCCCCCTTCTGCCAACTATTACTCTGGAATGGATTTACTAGTTTATGAATCAGTCTTTCCACTGGACTATGAGAGAATAAACTGTACCTTCTTTATTTCATTCCTAGAAGATGGCTCGTGCCTGGAACATGATAGGAGTTTATCAACATTTTTTGAATGAATGAGTGGATTTGATAAATTAATTTCTTCATAATTACTTTTGAGTTCCCATTGCAAGTTGATGATGTGTGCCAGGTGCCCAAGGCTCCACTTAATCCTTATAGATAGTTTTTTTAACTGAGCAGGAATTCTCCATTATGAAATGCAGATGTGATTTACATATAGCTGCAATCTTAAAACACTCATAGAGCCTATTGGAAATTCAAGTGAGTAATCCACAAATTGAATTATTACCTCTTGATTAAGAAAGTGTTGACTTTTATTAAAACTCGTGAAATATATCCCAGAAGTTAATTAAAAACTTGAGAATAACCACGAACCTCATGAAGCTGAAACCTGCCAAAACAGGGGTATTCTGAGCTATGTTCAGGCTAGTTCCAACTGCATAATGTTTTCATAGTCGCTTACATTGTAATAACCAAAGAATAGATGAGCTAATTTCTTTATAAAAAAATTAAAAAGAACACAATGAACTCAAATTTCCTTTGTTGTTCAGAAGAACTCCAAAATTCCTAGAGTAGGGCAATGTCCTTACTGACTCTTTTGGGTGTCTAAAAAACTTCATCCTATAAGATTCCTTTTAAAAATGAAGAATGATTCTTGTTTATTTTTACATAACACCTTTATCACCAAACACACGTCAAGATGTCTACTTAAGCCTATTCTCTTAGTTTAGTGGGATTCACAGTGGCCAATCACAATTCAAGACTAGTTTACCAACCTTCCTTTCTCTTGTTCAGTGAACTTCCCCTCACACTCATCACTCAGCCCTTCTGGTCTTAAGAGGCATTCCAGAAGGCAAGAAGGCACACAGGCTTGCTTTTTGAATTGAAGAGAATTTCATTTGGTTTAGAGCTGCCAAACTACAAGAAAAAAAAAAACTAAAAATGCTTTCTCAAGTCAGCCATAAGGCCACAAACAAGAAAGGCAAGTGCGAGGCAGGTGTTTGGGGAGCTACGCAGGTTGTCTGCGTGGGTTCCAAGTCCTTTCAACTCCGAGATTGTGTATCAGTCTGTCTACAGATCAGATCGTCTCCAGAAGATTTTCTAGTTCATTTTACGGCTAGTTCAAATAATCTGATTTTTTTTTTTCACAGTGTCAGGGACTCAATCTATGTAAACTTTCAAGGTTTCTGAGTCGCCCAAGTTCTCCACAGAAAATAACCGACCAGCCCTAAGGAATCGTCCTTCAGCAGTGCCAGGACTCTGTAAAGTCCCTCCCAGCTTAACCTCTCTGGCCTTGCAGCAGACCGGCAGAAAAAGCAGCTCCCGGACCACTAGGAAGTGCACAAAGCCCTCTGCCAGCCTGAAACGGCCCCTCGAGTAGAGTTACCTCCAGAAAAAAACGGCAAGGCCGCTTCAGTGGTTCTTTCAGCGCCAACTACCCCCACGTCTCCCGCTATCTCCTTTTCTTCTGTGCTTTCCCCACCTCTCTGCCCCTCTTCCGCCCCAATTTTCCTTCACTTTTCCCTCGCCTCTTTCTCCTCATCGCTCTCCTTAATGCACCCCGCAGACATTGACTCTAATTTTCCCCTTGAGGAAAGCTGAGTAAATCACCTCCAGAGGGTCTGCCTGGAGGAGCCGCTGAGAGAAAGCGTCGAACCATCAGCTACTCCCTCTTTTCCTGTCCCTCCCGGCTCAGGCTCCCCACAGAAGAGGGGACTAGGACCTGCCTCTTGTATCAGTTGTCGCCTTCTTCGCCTGGGCCGCGACCTGCAAAGGGCTCAGGAGGTGGGTGCCTTATCCACACCTCCAGCCCACAGGCCCCGGTTATAACGTGGACAGCGCTGCCCTCTAGTGTTTGCAATAGGGAGCCCTCCGGCGCCATCAGCTCCAGAATTTCTCTTTTACGGGTTAAGCCAGACCTGGAGTGCCTCGGTGCTCCGACCCCCAGTTCTCCTCCACGCCACCACCTGCCTTGCACCCCGGCTCATCTTTTCATCCCAGCCACCCCCTGCTCCATTCGGTGGCGTCCTAGGTGGCTGCAACCTGCGCGGTTGATTTCACAGACTGCCCCCTGCTCCTGCTCCTGCTCCTCCTCTTCCGCGCTCTCCCTCTCGCCTGCTCTTCCAGTCCGGGCGCCCAGACGCGGCGAAGCGCAGCGCCCGCCACCCGCGCTGCCTCGGGGCTGCCTGGCGCTTCGCTCCCCGGCTCTGTCTCGCCGCAGCCCGGGGGCACTGGCGCGGGCAAGGACGCTGGAGGGGAGAGCGCCTCTGGGTTCAGCGTACCTCAGAACCGGGTGTTGCGAGAAGCGGTGTTTTGATAAAGCTCGGGAGAAAAAGGAGCGGGTTCCGAGTGAGACTTCTGGAGCCAGCGGGACGCCCCAGCTCGCCCTGTGCGACTCGGCTGCACGCACCGTCCGCAAGGTGAGGGGCGCACACCTTCCGGGGACGGCCTCGGCTTCCCTTCTCACTCCCACCAGGGCCGGGGGCTCAGGCTCCGGCTTGGAGATTTTTGCCACCTTTGAGGCGCAAAGACGGCGGGAGTTGGGGCTCAGGGTGTCGGGAGGGAGACTGTGAAGGTCGCCCCCCGGACTTCTTAGTACGGAGCGCATTTCTTGTTCAAGCCATCCCCTAAATGCGTGAACCTGAGAGTCGACATGGTGTTTAACTGTGATTTAAGCATTTTATCCTGCTTCCTTGCAAAAGGATTTGAGGCAGCTTAAAGATTAAATGAATGTGAAAGGGGAGGTAGGAGGGAAAAAACTTGAGTAGAAATCACACGGAGATGGCGTGCTCCAGGGACCGCGGGTGGACGAGGTGATTTCAAAGCCAACACTGATTGAATACCTTCCATTAGAGAGGACTGCGCGGTTGCTTGGTCCAAGCCCCTAGAAAATAATGATGTGCTCAGTCCTGATAAACGAAATACCCAGGTGGGGAGGCGATGGGGCTGACTCATTTTCTTAAATTACAAAATAAAGCTTGGAAAGTGCAAGTTAAGATGGGAAGTTTAGTCTTAAGCTATTTCCACCCTATACTGTAAGATAAGACGCTGCCCCCTACGTCGTGAAAATGAAAGGGAATTGAGGCTAAAGGGAAATGGTTCTAGCTCCTATCACAAGATCATACATGGTTTCGCATTGTCAAAATATATGTACTTTGGTACGTTTCTGCCTGTGTCCAGTTTTGTAAAGGACCTTGTATTCCACCGACACTGCTTGGTTGTCCTTGAGTAAGAAGGATGAGGCAGAGGGTGCCGGCATCCCAGGGTGCTTCTTCCTAACCTTTCTGATTGTCCTTCCCTGCCTCCTGCATCCAGTCTCAGAGAGGGAGGGGCTCCAGGAGGAAATATGGTCAAGGGTTGGGGAGCAGTGTCTTTTCCCAAATAATTCAGGCTGTTTTTACTATTCTTACGCTTTCCCCCTGAGCTCTAAGCTGTACGTGCTCCTAGTCTGAACGTGACATTGCTCCAGAATATATATTTTTCATAGTTACACATTCAGACATAATGTGCATAACCTTAAACACCCAGGGTGGACTTATGAGTCAAGGGCTTCCCTGACTTAACATTGTGCATGAGGGACAAAGCAGGTGCCTGGGTCTGGTTCCCTGCACAGCCTCTTTCATGGGGAGCATATTTGAAATACCTCTGAAATGCAAAGAGGAGATTATGAGCCAGCCTTTCTTCTCTTACTAGTGCAGTTGTTTTCCTGCTGAATTAAGTGAGATGACCCAGACTTCAACAAATGAGTGAGTGGAGGCGTTTGAGGCCCACTTAGTAAATGCACAAAATATGTCTGCCTTGCCCTTCCTTCGGAACTTTAGCCTCCAGCCCACAGAGCTGTGATGATAAAGCAGACCTCCTAAGTGGGATTCAACTCAGCTTCTGCATCCTGTTTAAAACAAAGTATGTTGCTTATTTCTAAAATTGCAAAGCACCTCACAACTAACCATTTTGCTGCATCGAGATGAAAGAAGTACTTCTGCCCAGGTATTTCATCACTAAGAGAGCTATACAGAGAAACTCACTCAAATCCTGATTCATCCTTGTTGATAGAACTTAACTGTTATGTCATCATCACCTGATATGGGCTGCAGAAGCTCCAAGAATTGCTACAGATCTCTGTATAAATTGAGACTTCTAATGATAGAGCTAAAAAGGAGCTTTAAAAAATGCAGCCAAGACTCTGGTCTGCAGGTATATGCATGTGTAAATATTCCTTTAAGTGGCTATTGTTCCTTTCATGAGGATTTCCAGAATTAACAGATTATTTTTATAAAAGTATTCAAATTAACAATGCATATCCACCAACTGACAAATTTTAAATTCTACCGAAATCAACATTACAAATGGGAAACTCAAGTATTCATTCTCTCCTCTTCTACTGCCCATGGTGGCTTTACTCAGGGCATATTCCCAGACCAACTACTTGGAGGCTATGGCTCATGTCTCAACATTTGCCCATGGGAATGGGGCGTCCCTTACAACTCACCCTGATGCACCTATGTTAGCCATTCTGGCATCTATACAAAACATTTGCTTCCCATTTCTTCTTATTGATGCCTGGTCAGCAGCAATCATGTGAATAGATTTCCATTCTTTTGAGGAAGATAAGGTCAGGGATTCTCAGAGGTGGTATCTAGGAAAAGACAAAATCCAGGACACATCTCCAGTCCAGGTGACACTGTAATACATCCCCATTTCCTGATTTTTGATGGGATTATTACCGAAGAGGGAAGTAAGATGTATCACTCATAGCACCTTGTCCCTACCTGGCTCAAGCACCTCCCAGTGTCTCGGTGGGGACAACATACTACCACCACCATCACCATCAAGAGAGCAAGGCTTCAAATGAAAAGTAGATCCCTTTGCAAAAAGCCTCAGGCCCTGAACTTTTTGGTCATCTCATTACTGAAGTATCCAATTCCCTATACCTCACCTTTGCACACAGGTCATTTTTTCCATGTTTGTTTTATAGTCCTTCTTGGAATTGTATTTCTATACTACCCTTTAAAAATAAAAGATCTAAATCTAATATTTTAATATGGGGACACTTTACCTTTATTTCTACAGGCTTATTTACATGAAAAAAATAAGGTTGAAGCTGCTACAAATCTGAATTTCTACCAAATAGGAACTTGTTCACACCATAAGTTATCAAGGCCATCTCAGGGCAGAGGTGAGTTGGCATCTCATGCTTTATGCTCCTTTTTTCTCCACCTACCACATGTCCATATGTGTGAAACTATGTGAACATTAACTTTAGGGAAACATTGAAGATGAGTATGCTATATAAGTGAGAAGGGGACAGATGAGTGAACCCGGAAAAGGGAGAATCACTTGGTTTGGGATTGGGGCAGCCGCTCCTCAGAGTGATTAACTTCTCCCTTGTTTTTTCCTCTGTGAGTAATTTTCTAGAACCAGTATTATGGCCCCTAAAACTTAGGGCCCAGGTCAGTAAACTTGCCAAAGTCTGTCTTCCTGGGAATGAAAGGACTTTCATCAATATCCCATCCACTTTTCATAATTTGGTATTTGTTCCCACATTTTGTGGATTAAGAAACAGAATTTATAGAGATCATTCAATCAGCTGGCATATTCCTGGACCACAACAAATTGGTAAATTCTTGAGAACTCTGTTCCTAAGACAGTTTCATTCTCATTTTATTTTTCATTTTTAGTTCTCTTATTTTGTCTCACTCACTGTAGATTACCTGTGGTACACTGTAGTCCTTGTCCTTATAGATTTCAGTGCTTTTATTTCATGGTTGTATTCTCCTACAACATGTCGAATGAAAAATACACACAGCCAGTGGAACAGTTTCATACAGCAGTCCCCAACATTTCTGGTACCAGTGACCAGTTTCATGGAAGACAGTTTTTCCACGGATGGGGTATGAGGGGGTGCATGGAGCTCTGAGGCTCAGTCCCTAATAGTCCACAGACCAGTACCAGTCTGCAGCCGGAGACTTGGGGACCACAGCTATAATAGGTTCGTTGTTAGAGTTCTCGCATGTTGATCAATTCTCAACACATGCAGTTGTAGGATTAGGAAGCCAAAATCCTTTAGAAGAAGCTATAAAACCTAATCTATAACTGGATCATTTTAAGTTACAAGAATGAGCATCTCAAGATTCTAGTTATCAGTACTAACCAGATAGAAGGTCTTTATGAAATCTGGTGTAAAAAGGAAAGCATTTTTACAGCAAGAAGATAATATTTTGAGAAATAGCAACCAGCAGCAGCAGCTTGCAATTTTAAAACTCTCAGATCCGTCTGTTAATAATGACCCCATCTACCTAACATGCTCGAATAAAGTAAAACCAGACCCCAGGAGTGTGGTTCCTTAGATACAGCTGTTCTTTATTCCTTTATCAGACAATGGGCATGTGGTGATTATTTCCAAGAGATTTGGGAAGGATCTGACTCAAATATTAAACTATGTATTTTGTTGGGACAGCTTACCCAAGAAAGTTAAATTTGTGTCAAGATTGCATTCTAGGGAATTGAAGACAAACCAGAGTGTCTTTTTGGAGTAAACACCAAATAGATAGTGAGATTTGATAGGAAATACCTCCTAAAAAGTGACTTTAGCTGCAATATCCTAATGATGTTCGGAGTTATAAATTCATTCATCTGCACTGGTGGGGAGGAGAAAAGGAGGAAGGAATTAATATATCCTGACTATCTGCTATGTTTCGGGAATTGTGCTAACAGCCTCATATATTCTTTTATTTAATGCTCACAAAAGCAGTTCAAGGTAAGGATTATCAGCCTCACCATTCATTCATTAAAAAATTGTGTTTGTCACCAAACCAACTGGCTTGCTGTACTTTTCAGGGAAGTGTTAGAAATTCAGAGTGATGCAGTGAACACTAGAATAACTAATGAGAAGGTTTGAGAAGTATGTACAGGTCAGGGAGGGGATCCTATGATACTTGGACTTTACCTTTGGGAAAATCATTATAGAATTTTTAAAAGTATTTGTGAAAAACAATATACACCCAGAAAAGTGTACGAATCATACATGTTAAGCTCAGTGACTTTTCTCAGAGTCAATATACCCATGTGACTAACCACCACCATGTGACTAACCACCACCATGTGACTAAACAATGGAACATCACCACTATGCAAATTCCCATCCTGTCCCCAACCAGTCGTTACTTCACCTCGTCCTTAAGTGTAACCACTGCCTGTCTTCCAACGTCATAAATTATTTTGAGCCTTATATTTGTGTAAATTATATAGGATGATCTCTTGTAATTTGGTTCATGTTATGTTCATGAGATTCATTCATGTGGATGCTAATACTAGAGGCTTGTTATTTTTTGTTGTTATTATATAGCATTATATTGTATGAGTATGTCACAATTTAATTATCCATTCTACCATTGATGAACATTTGGGTTGTGTTCAGGGTTTTGTTATAATAAACAATGCTTCACTATGGTATTTTAAGCTGTTAGCCAAGATCATTAGTTTAGTATTAGCGAGAGCTCACTCTAGCTACACTATGGAGCAGAAAGGAGTGGGTCTGGTAGAGACAGTTGCCACAGTGAGAGCCTGAACCAAGGCAGTGTCAGTAGACATGGCGAGAGGGAAACAGAAACCAGATGAATTCGGGCTGTAGAAGAAGGAAATGATGACATGTTGGGATTAAATGGATGTGAGGAGTAAAGGAATGCAAAACAACTCCCAAGTTTCTAAACCTGACAGATAATGTTTCCTATCACCAAGACCAAGTACGTAGGAGAGTGAAAAGAACATATTTATTGGATCTCAGAATAGTTCAAAGAATTGCCCAAGGTGACTCCAAATCTGTGCTTCCGCTACAAAGCACTGCTTTTCTTCTCCCCTGGCTCCCACTGTACCCCTTCCTCCTGCAACAGACTCCCACCCCCACCCCAAATGGTAATGGGTAGCCACTAAGAAGAAACGTGACTACTCCCTATTTCCTGAACTATTGACCTATGAATCATTTGCTTTTCCTTTCAATTTTGTCTCCTTTTAGCAGCACAATTACACAAAAAGGAGGAGACGATGATGAATCAGCTAAAACTTTGTTTTACTCTTTAGACTACAAAAGAGAATTCAGGGCAAGCGAATGGATATAAGGGAAGTAGAATTTGGAGGGGCTGGTCTTGATCTGGGTGGTTCAAGAGGGCAGATCCATTTAACATGTGCAGAGAGGTTGGTTGCAACACTTTATGGAAGATCTTTCTAACAGTACATGAAAATGCAATTAGACTGCCCATGAGCTATGCACTCTGCATCATTTGAAAGTGATGAGGTGATGTCTTTGTGGACATGTGACAGGTTGGATCCTCCAAGAAACAGACCCCGAGATGGGGTTTAGTGTGCAGGATGTTTATTAGGAAATGCCCTTGGGAACCACATCGAAGAAAAGGAAGGAAGCAGATTAAGCAGAAGGAAAAGCAGAACTGGCAAAATGGGCCCAACAACACTCTCTGCTGACCCCGTGGGGAGGAGCTCTGAGCTAAAATGATCTGTCAGAGTTGTCCCAAGACAGGCCAAAATGGTGGGACTTTCCAACCCCTTCCTCCCTCAGTCACTGGATGTGGCCTGCCCCAGGAAAGGGATAATGTTGGGTGAGGCAGCTGTCTGCAGCTGAAGACATTCCTGAAGGGGCCAAGAGCCAAAGGCTATTCTGACAGCGATCCCAGCAGCTGGGGCTACAAGCCTTTTCTCAAAGGAGTGATGTGGGCAGAGTGTGTCTCTGTGTCCATCTCAGGACATCCTTTTAATATGGACTTGACCATAGAGGATTAAACTAGATAACTTTCCAGACCACATCCAACTCTGAGATTTGTGTTTACTTATTATACTCCAGTTTCTAAGCCACTGAAGAGTTTACAAATTATTGTAAATAATATGCTATTTTGCCTTTAATCTTTCCTCCCTCCTATTTCAGCAAGTAAATATGTCTCTTGAACCACTCAAAGTGGATGAGAGGCAGAAATCTCTACAAAGATATGTGGCTCCTTGATAAAAAATAAAAAAAAAAACAACTTCTCTTAAGAAGGTAGAGAGGGTGTATTGCCAACTTTCATCAGTAGGAACTTTTTAGGTGATCATAACAAAACTGTGTGTGTGTGTTTGCATATGCATGTGTTGTGGTATTACCTGTATTTAACACTTGAAATAGATTTTACTATAACTGCTCATTTATGACTGTACCTGTATGACAACCGAAATATAACAGAAAAACTGCTCATGATAGACCTCCCTTTGCTATCTCTGCCTATTCAACTCAATAACATAGTACCCTGCAAAGGGATTTTATGCAATGCATTTTTGAAAAAGAGCTGGCTGATACCCGTCAGCTTGGAGAAACCTCTCAGAGCAGATTCTACTGGGGAAACTCCTGTCACATCAGACAGGGCAGCCCCGTGGCTGGAGATGATGCCTCTGACCTCATGATTCATTCCCTTTGCCTTCAATGTTGGGGCAGCTGCTTCTGGCTTTCCCACAACTATATTTAGTGAATTCCTACCAAGAGCCACTTCACAAAGTTTTCATATCCTAGAAAGGGTAGATTTATAGTTTTACACTGTTTTCTGCATCCATCCCAGCTTCATTCCTGGATGCAATTTACTTTCTCCTTCACTTTGGCCTCCTTTCAGAAATAGTTTTGGTGTCTGCAAAAGCATCATTATTAAAGAAACATGGGGTTTTAGGAAAATATCATTGGCTATTTGACCTTCATCATGTTGGTTTTCTGTAACATTCTTATTCCAGTTCTCCAGTTCTTTTCTCTTGATGGTAATTTGATACCCCCCTCACTTTGTTCTTATCATCACTCCAAGTAAGTTCTTCGGCCACTCTATGCCTCAGTTGTCCCATCTCTAAAATGGGAGCAACTCCTGCCTTATAGAGCTATTGGGGGGAGTAAAGAAAGGGTGGTGCTTCATGGGCTGTGAAGAAACGGTAGATATTATTACAATTTTTATCTTCATTATTAATCCTATGAGAAGAGCTGTAAAAACAGTCCTGGTCTAAATTTAGGTGAGGTGTCTGGTGCTGGCCTTGTAGAAAATGAAGGGAGATAAGTCCAGGCTGATTCCACTACCCTGAACCATGTTGAAAAGAATTTGTTCTCTTTTAATTCCTAAACTTTGTCTCAGATCAAGTATGGCCTCAAGCCCCAAAGAATGCCCTTGGGTGCTACTTTCTCCAACCACCGAATCCCCACACTCTGAATCCACCAACAAATCCTTCCCTTGTACATGTAGGAGAAGGGTCTCCTCCCAGTGTGTCACTCTGGAGTTCCATTTGCAGTTGCCATGCACCCAGAGAGTCACATGATTTCTGCATACTCTATAGTGATGTCTCTTGAACCTTAGTGTGTAGAAGAATCACCTTGAAAGCCTGTTAAACCTCAGATTCCTGGCCCCCATCTGCAAAGCTTCTAAACAGTGGGGTGTGGTAAGGCCAATAATTTGCATTCCTAACAAACTTTCAGGTGAAATTGATGCTGCTAGTTTATAGACCACACCTGTGGTGGCACAGATCTCCAGGGTTCAGCATGATGTGTTTGTTACAGCTAAAGAAACAGAAAAACATAGAACTTACTCTCACAGAACTAGCCCTGACAGCACACATGTCATGTATAAACAAGAAAATATGTTGCTGTCTTGTTGCAAATATTTTACTACCAGAGTTTTCTTTATGGGGAACTCAAATGCTTTTTAAAATGAGCAGTAATATCACATCAGTGAGCCAATGGTCATCTCAAAATTTACTAAAAGTTTATAAAATTCAACATATATTCATAATTTTCAAAAAACTCCTAGTAAACTAGAAATAAAAAAAGAACAGTTTTTCACAATAAGGGTACCATTCTCAAACAATAGCCAACATCATGTTATTGGTGAAACATTGTAGGGATACAAAAAGGCCGCCCAATATTATCATCATTATTTGACACTCATCTGAATGTTCTATGCAATGGAAGGAAGGAGGGAGGGAGGGGACAGAAATGTTATAAATATTGATCAGGAAAAAGCAATATTATTATGTACAGGTGATGTAATTTCCCAGTAGGAAAACTCAAGTGAATAAATAAAAATACCATTAGAAAGAATGAGGGGATTCAGTAAGGTAGCTAGCTACAAAATATACAAAAGCCAATAGCTTGCCTGGCAAACAGCAATGTAATAGTAGGGGTTTATATTAAGCTTGCACATTGCAAAAACCATTCTTAAAAGGTATAAAAAAGATGCTGTCTGAGTCCAAGAAAAACGGCAAATGAAAACTCACCTCATCTGGGGAAGATGAAGGAAGAAGACCTTGCAGAAAAAGACTCTGCATTCCAAAACTCATCCCTCTGAATTCAATATTTATCCTTCCCTGATTTCTGACAACGCAATGTGTCGTTGTAATTAATTCTTTCCTACATTACAAGTGAACAAGGATTTTAGAATTAAATACCTTACATCTTAAATGTTAACTTTATTACATAGTGCAGATTTTAATGTTGAACTCTGCCCTACTCAAGGAAATTTTTATCACCTGGCACAAGTATTTGACATTTAATAATTCATAAATACTATTCTACCATGTAGTTTAACATAAACTAAGTAAATATTCAGGGAAAGAAGCAGGATTTCCTCTTTTATTACGCTTTCACTTGAACTGTTTTAACTTTCTGATCATTCTGTCCTTCTGAGCCTCGTCCAGTTCCTTATACAGATGTTCTAAAAAATCAAGTATTAAATATGTTATTTAATTAGCAATTAGCAAGTAAATCATTTATAAGATACCTTCATATTGGCAAACATATATTATTTCATAGATTATAAACTGGTAATGTAATGTAATCTCCTCGCCCTTTTTGCAACACAATAAGGCTGTTTCTAAGGCCACCTGAGGCCTTACTTTTTGCCCAAGGCATTAGAGGATCAAAATGTACTTACCCCAGGATTTGATGACTTACATGTAAATGAAGCACCTTGCCAAAAAGGGATGAAAAATTACTTTAGAGGAAACAAAAGTCTGAAAGCTCACAAGACCTGATTAGTTTTTAGCTTGGTGGCAGAGGTAACACTCCTATGATGCAGATGGAGCAATTTTCTCCAGCACATCCGTGGCAATTTATAGTTTTATGCTAAAAAAGTGTCCAGCGAGGTCCTACTGGCTTTTGGATAATCTTTCACATTGCGTTAAGTGTACTGAGTACCTTTTTCTCAGACGTATATATTAATGACATTAGCATGCATTTAATCAATAATTGGGGGTTACATATTATTGTTATTATGATTGCTACACCTTACTATTATATTAAAATATGTGGTATTTGTAGTATATGTTTTGCCTGTTTAATAAAATGATTCTAAGGGTGAAGGAGCATGGAACAGAGACCTAGGGTCAGAGGGCCTGTATTAATGCCCCACCCTCTTGACTTTTTGAGCCTCATGGTCTGACATTATTACAATGGGGACAATAATATCTGCCCTGACAATAATATTAGCCCTCTATTAAGGAAGTTTCTCAAATCAAAGTGTGCTGTTGGAATTCATCATCACCTGTGTTAAGTCAAACTGCATCTTCTATCATACTCCTAGGGGGCAACACAGCATGGGGCTCAAGCCCAAGCCCTGGAGTCCAGAGAGCCAGGTTCATATCCCAGCTCTGCCATTTGTTAATTACTTGCTTTGGGGAAAATTATTTCACATCTCTAAACCTCGGTTTCCTCATTGGTTAGACAAGGCTGGCATAATAGTACTATATCATAGGGCTGCTATGAGGATTAAATATGTATATTAGTTATTTATTGCTAAATAATAAATTGCCCCAAAACCTAATTGTTTGAAACAAGAAAATTTATTATCTCACAGTTATGGGATGGGAATCTGGGTACAGCTAAGCTGAGTCCTCTGGCTCAGGTCTGTCACAGGCTGCAAAGTATTATTATATCAACCAGGACTGCACAAGGCTCAACTGAAGAAAGATAGGCTTCTAAGCTCACTCTTGTGGCTGTTGACAAGCCTAAGATCCTGGCTGGCTGTGGGTTGGAAATGTTCGTAGTTCACTGCCACATGGACCACTCTATGGGACTACCAACAAAATAGCTTACTTCACCCAGATGTCGCAGCTTGCTTTCCTCAGAGCAAGGCTTAAGATCAAAAGATTCCAAAATGGAAGCTAGTCTTTTGATAACCTAATCTCAGAAGTGGCATCCCATTGCTTCTGCTGTATTCTTCATTAGACACAAGTCACTAGTTCCAGCCCACACTGAACTCAAGGGGGCGGGATTATACAACAGCATGAATACCAGGAGGAACCAGATCATTGAGAACCATCCGAGATATTGCCTGCCACAATATGATAATACATGAAACGCTGTATGATGAGGACTCAGTTCAGTATCAACTGGTGGTCTTATTGTCTCATAGTAATGTTCTTAGGTTGAAATTAGATAATCTATGCCAAAGAATTTGTAAAACCTAAAAGCTCCATACAATAACAAGATTTTATTGGTTTTATTAACACTAAGAATCTAAATCCACATTGCAGGTAGTGATATAAGAACAGCAAACCAAGGATTAAGACATCTGAATTCTCTACCTTGTTCTGTATGTGACCTTGGAAAACCATCTATCTGTTTTATAACCTTAGTTCTTTTATAAGAGTGATGATAATAACAGATTTATCAGGATAAAATGAGATAATATACAGTCGTGCACCACATTAATGACAATTTGGTCAACATCTACCACATATATGACAGTGGTCCCATAGATTATAAGGAGCTAAAAAATTTCTATAGCCTAGTGCCATTGTAGCCATATGATTTCATCATAGGGCAACACATTATTCACGTGTTTGTGGTGATGCTGATATAAACAAACCTCCTGCATTGCCAGCTATACAAAAGTATAACACATACAGTTATGTACAGTACATATACTTGATAATAATAATGACTGTTACTGCTTTATATATTTACTATAGTATAGTATTTTATCATTATTTTAGAATGTACTCCTTCTACATATGCAAATAAAAAAGTTAACTGTAGATGGCCTAAGGCAGGTCCTTCAGAAGGTACTCCAAAAGAAGACCTTGTTGTCATAGGAGATGACAGCTCCATGCCTGTTGTTGCTCTTGTCCAGTAGGACAAGGTGGGTGTGGAGATGAAAGACTGATGAAAGATTGACAGTCTAGGCATGTGTAGGCCTAGGCTAATGTGTGTGTTTGTATTTTCTTTAACAAAAGAGTTTAAAAAGTAAATAAATACATAAATAAATAGAAAATAGCTTACAGGATAAAGATATAAAGAAAAAACATTTTTGTACAGTTGTACAATGTGTTTTAAGCCAAGTGTTATTACAGAGATTCAAAAAGTTAAAAAAAATAGTTTATAAAGTAAAAAATTACAGTAAGCTAAGGTTAATTTACTATTGAAGAAAGAAAAAATATTTTTATAAATATGGTATAGCCTAAGAGCACAGTGTAAAGTCTATGGTACAGTAATGTCCTAGGCCTTCGCGTTCACTCACCACTCACTTTCTGACTCAGCCAGAGCAACTTCTAGTCCTTTAAGCTCCATTTATGGTAAAGGCCCTATACAAGTGTACCATTTTATCTGTTTTATGCTGTATTATTACTGTTCTTTTTCTATGTTTAGGTATGTTTAGATACACAAATACTTATCATTGTGTTACAGTTGCCTACAATATTCAGTAAGGCTACACGCTGTATAGGTTTGTAGCCTAGGAGCAATAGGCTATATCATATAGCCTTGGTGTGTAGCACCATCTAGGCTTGTGTAAATACACTCTATGATGTTTGCACAACAGTGAAATTGCCTAAAGATGCCATATCCTCGTTATTAAGTGACACATGACTGTATATAAAATTATGCTGAAATCTAAAGAAATGAGGTGATGATAATGATAACAATGACAATGACGAATATGATTATATATCTCAGCTTCTGCTCCTTGGTCTTTTGTTGACAATTGAACTAAACAGGTATGATTTATATCAGTTATGTTTTAAATGTATGTATCAAATACAGCTACTCCTAATTTTTACAATAATTTTATATGGTTTAATCTTATCTTGCTAGGCACATTAGATATGCTCCCCCGAAAAGTGGCATGCAAATAGAATTTTTAGAAACTGAACCATAATTAAAATGCAGATAGAGGGTTTTCATATTTGTAGCAAAATTTTATAATACTCATGCGATAATGTGATATAATTAATATTTTATAATATAAATAATTATCCTTATTAGTTTGTATTTTCTGACATTATAGCAAATGCTCTTGAATTGGGCACACCTGTATAATGTATACAGGTGCTCTTGAATCGGGCACACCTGTATAAATGTTCTTCAAGTAAATAATCAAGCCTTACAGTTACTTAAGAGAGAACTCACAAAACAGCCTTTTGAAGTAGGTGAATAACACTAATGCTTGGTTATCTCAAAGAGTGCTTTTTGTTTGATTCTTGTGTTATCTACATTTCTTCTCTAACTATAAATTGACATAAATTTAGCAAATACAAAACAAGTTTAAACTTCTCCATTCAACTACTTTAAGGGGACTTTTTCTTGCTTATAAATATATTACATATTTATTGTAGTAAATTTAGAAATGCAGAAAAATATAAAGGATGAAATTAAAATTACTCACATTGCCACCAGCAAGAGACAGCCACTATCAGCACTTTGGTATATTTCTGCCCAGTACTTTCCCTTTATATATTAACAGGTAGAAAACAGTTGTTTTCTTTTTCAGTAAAATCAGGAGCATTCATGTATTTTTCTTATATCCTGCTTTTTCCAATTAACATTATATCTTTAAGACCTTCGCATATAATTAAGCCTTCTTTGAAAACATCATTTCTAATTAGTATACAGTATTCTGTTTTATGGATATACTATAACTTATTTAACCAATCATTACTATCAGACTTTTAAGTTGTCACCAGTTTCTAATACTATAAAATGATAGCATGAAAAGAAATTTTTAACATAAATCTTTGTCCCTCATTATTCTAGTTATCTTAGTAAAAGTTCTGTAGTAAAGGAATCCTTGAAGTCACTAGGGGGAAATGAGGTTTAGTAATCCATGTGTAAGAAGGATTCGTACATACACTGTAGCCTTCTTTTCCCTCTTACCTACCACTTCTTCTCACCCACCATTGGCAGAAATTTATAGGCTTCTAGCACTGGAAATTGGGGAAGTAACAACCTAATTGCGGTGGTCATCTGTCATTTTCTGCCCAGATGGTTCAGCTCAAACCAAATGTACCCTTGGCTCCAAGAGTGACATGTAACCCAGGCCCATCCAAACATCCTGTTCTCCTAGCTACTGTGATTGGTTCAGGGATGGCCATGATTCGGAGCAGACTAATCAGAATCAATGAGACTCAGGGCAGAAGTTTGCAGGTGCCATGATCTATATCGGATTTGGAGATTTGAGGATACATGTCTGGAACTACTGGGACCCAACATAAGGGGAGAGCCTCCTGAGGATAAAAACTTAAACGGGGGAAAGAAGAGCCAAGAGATGGAAGAGCCTTATTTATACTGTTAGAATTTCTGGGTCCATCTGATCTACCTTGACACTGATGTTTCCCAAGCAAATAAATTCCCTTTCTTGCTTAAGCCAATTTAAGAGGTTTTCTTTCATTGCCTTTGAAAGGGTCTTCAATAATTCAGAGATCTGGCCCCCTCAATTGATGGAAATGACTTGTGGTTAAGACAGGGTCCATTTTAACTTTGTGAGTTGTGTTCAAGACAGATTCTGGAGTTGAATCCTAGTTCTGCCACTCACACTGTAACTGAGGGAAAGTTACATGACCTTTCCCCAGTCAGCTTCCTTGTCTATAACATGAAGATAATGCTAATAGTTACCTCAGAGGGTTTTTGAAGTGTTAAACAAGTTAGTATGTGAAAGGTGCAGAGAATAGTACCGGCACACAGTAAGTGCCATATAAGTGTGTCCCTACTGCTGCTGTTGTTATTTTGAAGGTGGAAAGTAAAACACAGGAGGGTAAATGACCTATTTCACTCATGCAGAGATTTATCGGCCGAGCTAAAATTCAAACCTAGGTCTTCTCTCTTCTCTGCTCAGTATTCCTTCTCAAGAGTTAAGCATATCTTCATCTTTATGACAGATTTGAGCATTAAGCTTTCAGGTTTTCTTTCTCTCAAAAGAGTTTAAGGTAGGTCAGGAGCCCACAAAATAGGTTTATGTTACTAGCAATGACTAGACCCTTTTTTTAGAACTATATGTTATTATAACTTGTAACTGAAAAATTATGATTATTATAATAAATTTAATTAAATTTATTTACTTGTTTTTAATTAAAATTAAAAATACATCTTATTGTAATCTCTATGATAACAAATAACTGAAAAAATACATACTTGGTACTTCTCATGGTGTTTTATTTTTTAGATAAAATATACCTTTCTACCAAAGCAGTTGCTCTTTGCAGAATGTTTGAATCATTCAGCTTTTGGTTAGTAGGCTTCTGTTACCTAACCAAGAGCTGAGTGAACGTGTTTTCTGGGGGAGGCAGCTGGTCTCTCCCAAATGTAAATCAGATTTCATCATGTCTGGCTTGGAGAGAACGTGTCATATGGCAAATGAATACACAGCTGCCTGGTGAATTTTTCCATCGTGAATTAGTCTAATTCCTAAATGCACAGGGAATAAAACATTTTCTAAATAAGAATATCATGTTCAAATTCATAGTCATTGTTAAATATTAAAAGTCAGGTCATTCCCTTGAATTACAATAAAATTCCCCTATTCTACTTGAAAAAGTATATGTTACCTTGTATTTAATATACTATTCAAGTCCAGGCTGTCTTTTAACTTTCATTGTTAAAAATGTTTTCAGATAACTACGTTGCCTGTTAAAACTATGCTTTCGGTGTATAACTTTTCTGTAAGGCCTTTTGATAGAGACGGAGTGTGTGGGATGAATGATAGTGTGGTGGAAAGGTCCATGACCTTGGGGTACGGGTGGGAGCCTGAGCTTTGGAATAGTCAGATTGGAATTCAAACATAGCCCTACCACTTCTAGGCTGCACAGGCATTGAGCAAGGTACTTAACTACCCTTTTCCTTACTTTCCTCATGTGTAAAATGATAATAAGGTCATGTAATAATGATAATGCAAATCTCATAGGATTGTCAGAATCAAAATGCAAAAATGTATACAATGCTCTTTGTATAGTACCTGCTGCATAATAAGTACTCAAAAATAATGAGGCCTGTTATATGATTGGTTCTAAAGTTTTGCTACATTATCTTCGTAACCCTGGAAAGGTTATCAAACTTTTCCAGGCCTGATGTGTCATTTTTGTAAATGAGCAAATTAGACCAAATTAGACCAACCTTTGAGGTTTAAAATGCTATGACAATGCCGATACATATTAGGATAAACCAAAAATCTATAACAGGGACAGACACACTTGGAAGAATTTTTTTGAATCTATTTTTCCACACTGAAATCAAGCTGCATCCATTCTCCAAGGGAGATCATCTCCTTGGGTAATAAAGCAAGGTTACCTGGTCATAACTTTTCATCTAACCAGTGCTCACATTTTTCAGCACTAATTTGGGGAGGAGAGTTCAATGGCTCATTGCAGAACGTTCCTTGCCATGATGATTTTAATAATATTATTAGCATTTTCTCAGATTGCATAGTGAATCCTTATCATAATCAAAGGGCTCATGATGTTGATAAAACAGACAAAAGTAACCAATTTGAGGATTAAGTTGGTTAATGAGGATCACTAATATAGATTATTCCTTTTTATTTGTTTTCGTGGGGTGCATTATTTGGCTGAGTACATTATCTAGTTGTCTTCACTTACCAAGCTAGCCTGAAATTCTCCTTATCAGCCCTTAACTATGTACTTTACCAACATAGCTTTTGAAGTATTTATGTTTACTTTGCATGAAGGGCTTTTAAATTTTTTGCTTAGGCTCCAAAGTAAGAAATTAATTTAAATGGCATTACTTTCAAACTAGACTTCTGAAAGCCTCCACACATCATTGTTAAATCTAGACTGATATGTTTTTTTCCTTAAAAGATGCAATGTTTCCATTTTCTAGGTGCTTAATTTTGGCTCTATTGATTTATGAACTCCAGGAAGAATTAACACTAGGGAAAAAGACTAGATAGAGGAGCATTAGTTGTTAACCAGATACAATATTTTAGACTGATGATAATTGTCCCCTTACACCCCATGTGTGTGTTAACTGATATTTATACTCATTTTTAAAAAGTAATTGTGCATTGGTAGATACATTGAAAACTTAATTCAGAAGGAAAAAACAATGGATATGTCCATTTAAATATACCCTGAGAAATTTAAAAATACTTTTGTTCTAATAATATAAATAGAATAATGCGAATAAGAATGTCACCTGAATTTGAAGTGGCACACAATATTTTTGGCCCCTGGATTGATTACTGGCATCCATACCAGAAAACAAACTAGAACCTAGATACAGCCAGGCCTTGGCAAATATCCTTTCATACTGTTGTTATAAGAAACTCATAATAACTGCTTCCTCAATGATATTAATTTTCCTTAGTGGATGCTCTCTTGATTACAAGCAACAGATGTCCACTTCGAATTAGCTTAATCTTGAAGGGACTTTGTTAGAAAATGCCAGGAAATTTGGTGAAACTCGAGAGCCATAACTATTAATAGCTACTGGGATATTATCAAGAATCTAAAACCCAACTCTTCCATTCCCTTTCCTTTCCTTATTTTCCCTTCCATCCCCTCTCTCCAGACTGACTTTCAATGTTTCTGAACATTGGCCAAATGAAGGCGTCCCAGAGCTCCATAGTTTAGATATCCAGGTACAAACAACCTTATTGAAAATCAACAAGTATCTCTCACTCACAATTTCAAATTCCTAGAAAAAAAGACTAGTTGGATCGTAAAAACTTATGAAGCCATAAAACTCATAGATCTTATGAAACAATTTCACAATTGAGGATACAAAGCAATTAGGTAACAATAAGCATTATCACAGGAACAGAACCTCACTTATCAATATTAACTTTGAATATAAATGAACTAAATGCCCCACTTAAAAATGGATTGGCAGAATGGGTAGAAAAAACACAACCCAAATATCTGCTGTCTCAAAGAAACCCATTTAACTCATAAAGATCCTCAGACTCAAGAGTGGAAAAAAATATTCCATGCAAGTGGAAACAAAAAGCAAGCAAAAGTAGCTATATTTATATCAGATAAAACAGACTTTAAATCAACAACAATAATAAAAGAAAAGGAAGGTCATTATAAAGGGATCAATTAAACAATAAGATATAAAAATCCTCAATATATATGCATACAACATTGGAGCACCCAGGTTCATAAAACAAATACTAGTAGACCTAAGAAGAAATAGACAACCATACAATAATAGTAAAGGACTTCAACACCCCACTTGCAGCACTAGAGCATTGAGGCAGAAAATCAACAAAGAACACTGACCTTAAACTGGACATTAGAAGAAATGAACATAATAGACATTTATAGAACATTCTACCCAACAGCTGCAGAATATATATTCTCATCAGTGCATAGAATATTTTCCAAGATAGACCATATGTTAGGCCACAGAACAACTCTCAATAAATTTTTATAAATCAGCCAGAGGTGGTGGCTCACGCCTCTAACCCCAGCACTTTGGGAGACCAAGGCAGAAAGATCACTTGAGGCTAGGAGTTCGAGACCAGCCTGAGCAACATAGCAAGACCCTGTCTCTACAAAAAATATCACAATTAACCAGGTATGGTGGCTCTTGCCTGTAGCCCCAACTACTTAAGAGGCTATGGTAGGAGGATCACTTGAGCCCAGGAGTTTCAGGTTGCAGTGAGCTATCATGATGCCACAGCTCTGTAGCCTGGGCAATAGAGTGAGACACTTTCTGGAAAAAAAAAATTAAAAATTGAAATCAGGCACAGTGGAATAAAACTAGAAATCAATTCCAAGAGGAACTCTCAAACTATACAAATACGTGGAAATTAAACAACCTGCTGCTGAATGATCTGTGGGGTCAATGATCAAATCAAAATGGAAATCAAAACATTTTTCAACTGAATGACAATTGCAGCACATGCTACCAAAATCTCTGGGATACAGCAAAAGCAGTGCTAAGTTTATAGTGTTAAACACCTATATCAAATAGATTGAAAGATCACAAGTTAACAACCTAACATCACACCTCAGGGAACTAGAAAAAAAAGAACAAAACAAATTCAAAGCTACCAGAAAAAAAGAAACAACAAAGATCAGAGTAAAACTAAATGAAATTTAGAGTAAAAAAAATACAAAATATCAATAAAACGAAAAGTTGGTACTTTGAAAAGATAAACAAAACTAATAGACCACTAGCTAGACTAACCATGTAAAGAACAGAGAAAATTCAGATAAGCTCAATCAGAAGTGAAAAAGGAGACATTGCAACTGATACCACAGAAGTACAAAAGATCATCCAAGACTATTTTGAACATCTCTATACACACAAACTAGGAAACCTAGAGGATATGGATAAATTCTGGGAAATATACAACGCCCCAAGCTTGAATCAGGAAGAAATGGAAAGCCTTAACAGACCAGTAACAGATAGTGAGATTGAATCAGGAATAAAACATCTCCCAAAAACAACAACAAAAAAAAGCCCAAGACCAGACAGATTCACAGATAAATTCTGTCAGATGTACAAAGAAGGACTGATACCAATCTTACTGAAAGTTTTCCATAAATTGAGAAGGAGGGAATCCTCCCTAACTCATTCTACAAAGCCAGCATCACCCTGATAGCAAAGCCATGAAAAAAATGAAACAAAAAAAGAAAACTGCAGGTATAAAAATCCTCAACAAAATACCAGCAAACCGAATCCAACAGCACATAAAAAGATAATATCCTATGATTAAGCGGGTTTCATCCCAGGGATGCAAGGATGGTTCAACATATCTAAGTCAGTAAATGTGATTCACCACATAAACAGAATTAGAAACAAAAACCATATGATCGTCTCAATAGATGCAGGAAAAGCATTTGATAAAATTCAGCATTCCTTCATGATAAAAATCCTCAACAAACTAGCCATAGAGGAACATACCTTAAAATAATAAAAGCTACATATTACAAAACCACAGCCAACATTATACTGAATGGGAAAAGTTGAAAGCACTCCCCCTAAGAACTGGAACAAGACAAGAATGCCCACTTTCTCCACTTCTATTCAACATAGTACCAGAAGTCCTAGCCAGAGCAAACAGGCAAGACAAAGAAATAAAGGCCATCCAAATTGGAAAAGAGGACATCAAATTATCTCTGTTTGCTGATTATGTGATCTTATAAACTAGAATACCCTAGAATCCTCCAAAAAACTCTTATAAATTTAGTAAAGCCTCAGGTTACAAAATCAACATACACAAATTAGCAACATATCTATATACCAATAACAACAAAGCTGAGAACCAAATCAAGAACTCAATCCATTTACAATAGCTGCAAACAGTAAAATAAAATGAAACACCTCGGAATATATTTAAGCAAGGAGGTAAAAGATCTCTACAAGGAGAATGACAAAACACTGGTGATAGAAATCATAGATGATGCAAATAAATGGAACAACATCCTATGTTCATGGATTGGAAGAATCAATATTGTTAAAATGACCATACTGCCCAAAACAATCTGCAGATTCAACACAATTTGTATTAAAATGCGAACACTATGTTTCATAGAATTAGAAAAAACAATCCTAAAATTTACATGGAAACAAAAAAAATCATGAATAGCCAAAGCAATCCTAAGCAGAAAGAATAAAACTGGAGGCATCATATTACATAACTTCAAATTATACTACAAGTCTATGATATCCAAAACAGCATGATACTGGTATAAAAACAGATACATAGATCAAGGGAACAGAACACAGAATACAGATATAAAGCCATATACCTACAACCAACTGATCTTCAACAAAGCATACAAAAACATACACTGTGGAAAGGCCACCCTATTCAATAAATGGTGCTGGGATAATCAGACAACCATATGGAGAAGAATGAAACTGGATCCCTATCTCTCACTATATACAAAATTTAACACAAGATAGAGTAAAGACTTAAACATAAGATCTGAAACCATAAAATTTCTAGAAGAAAACCTAGGAGAAACTCTTCTGGACATTGGCCTAGGCAAAGATTTTATGACTAAGAGCCCAAAAACAAATGCAACAAAAACAAAAATAAACATATGGAACTTAATTAAACTAAAATGTTTCTATACAGCAAAAGAAATAATCAACAGAGTAAACAGACAACTTACAGAATGGTAGGAAAATATTCACAAACTATCTGACAGAGGATTAAAATCTAGAATCTACAAGGAACTCAAGCAACACAGCAAGAAAAAAACAACCCCATTAAAAAATGGGCAAACAAAGCGAACAGACATTTTTTCAAAAGAAGACAGACTAATGGCCAACAAACCTATGAAAAAATGCTCAACATCACTAATCATAGAGAAATGTGAATTAAAACCACAATGAGATACCACATTACTACAGTCAGAATGGCCATTATTGAAAAGTTATAAAACAATAGATCTTGGCTTGGATGCAGTGAAAAGGGAACAGTTATACACTGTTGGTGGGAATGTAAATTCGTACAACCTCTATGGAAAACAGTATGAAGATTTCTCAAAGGATAAAAGTGGATCTACCATTCAGTCCAGTATCTATCCAAAGGGAAAAAATTCAGTATTTCAAAATGATACTTGCACTTTTATGTTTATTGCAGGAAAGATAGGGAATCAACTTAAGTGTCCATCAACCAATGAGTAGATAAAGAAAATGTGGTACATACATACCATGGAATACTACTCAGCCATAAAAGAAAGAATGAAACAATGTCATTTGCAATAACTTGGATGGAACTGGAGGCCACTATCCTAAGTGAAGGAACTCAGGAATGGAAAATCAAAGGCTGCATGTTCTCACTTATGAATGGGAGCTAAGCTATGGCTATGCACACTCATACAGAGTGGAATAATAGACATTGGAGACTAGGGAGGGAGGGAGGTGAGGGATAAAATAATTATCTATTGGGTACAATATACACTGTTTGGGTGATGGACACACTAAAAATCCAGACCTCACAGCTATACAATATAGCCGTGTAACAAAACTGCTCTTGTACCTCTAAGTAGATTGAATTGTTTTTTAAAGGCAAATGTAAGCATGCTTTCTAAGGAAAAAAAGAAAGAAGATGGGTTGGTCCAACTATAGTTAGGTATCTACTCCTGGCCCATCAACAATAGCCAGCGGCTGAGGTGATGTAGGGCAAACATGATTGCTAGGAATCTAGTCCTAGCAGGAGGGGAACAGTCTGCAGAGAAAGGAGGGATCTGGGTTGTATAGATACCAAGAAAGTAACTATTCTTCCTTTTGGCTGGTGCACACACACACACACCTACCTTTCTTCTCTTTTATTAAAGGTCTCCCTGTCATGCATGATGTAACCATCTTACATTGAACTAAACTCTCACTCACACTCTTCCTAAAGTGGGATAATCCAATCAGTCATACCTAGCAACTAAATCCAAAAATGTCTTCAATGGGCCCATCTTCTTGATGTGAATGATTGCCAGATTAGTGCATTTTTCCTGTAGATCAGGCTCCATTTTGTGCAGGCAGCATTCCTTTCCAACCTGCAAGGCAATGATTAAATGGCAAAAATTAGAAAGCTATCAGTAGAACCACAAACACTCCCCCTCAAAAAGATACAAGAAGCAAAAATCTTCACTGCAACATCATACATTGGTTACCAGAACAGAGTATATTATTGCATCCCACGGGACAAAGATTGGAAGGTAAAGAGTAGATAAACATAATTTTATGGGCATCCATTAGTGTTGGGGCAGGCTCCTTGTTTAATCAAGTGCTTCACTATGACATAAAGCAAATGAAGTTAACTTTTCTGCATGCTGCCTTGAGTGACACAGCCAACCAGTTCTATATTCTCTCTGCAGCTCTGTTAATTGTAGCCCTCTCTATTCATACAATTTCATTCTTCATCAAGATTCTTTGGGTTGCAAGTAAAAATATACATAAATATAAAACTACATACTTCAAGTTAGCCTAGGGGGAAAAAATGTATTGACAGTTGTTTATTGGAATGGTACAGGGATATATCAGTTAGCTTTTGCTGCATAACAAATTACCCAAAACTTAATAGCATAAAACAGCACCATGTATTTAAGTCAGTTTTGGAGATTGGCTGGGTAGTTTTCTGGTCTGGTCCAGCTCAGCTGGTCTCTGCTAAGATTGTTCATGCATCCTCACACAGCTGGCAGGTCATTTACAAGCCAGATAATCTAGTGTGTTCTCACATTTCTGGGGGTTGGCAGGCTGTCAGCTGGTGCAAAGGGAACCAGTGGCGGAAAGAGACTAGGCCATGTGGTTCTCAATATCCAGGACAGTAGACTAGGCATCTGCACAGGGGTCCTAAAAGAACAATGGAAGAAGTAGCAAAGTCCTTGAGACCCAGACTCAAAATACACAATCCCATTTCTGCCACATTCTATTGGTCAAAATAATTCATAAGGTCAGCCCAGATTCAAAGAATGGGAAAACAGATTTGCCTCTTGATGGCGGGAGCTGCAAAGTATTATGAACAGTCTTGTAATCTACAACAAGGGATATTTCAAAGAAGTCAAAGATAATGTGTATAGCAAGACACCACAAGGGACTGGAACTGGGAACCGTAAAGCTGACAGAACGTAGGAGACTTTAGTTTTTGCTCAGGCTATCTGTCTACCTCTCATCATATGGCCTCATGCTCTTCTTCTTTCACTAAGACAACGTTATTCTATGACTTTCTTCTCTTTCTTTGGTTTGTCTGTACAAGACTAAAGAGGACTGCCCCACAATACCCTAGGGTGCATGTCTTCAGTCGAGTGATCCACACGGACAGCTGAATACTGTCTCTCAGCACCAACTCCAAATTCCCAGGACAGATGATCTGATTGCCCCAGATTTGGAGCAACATTTTACCCTAGTCCATCCACTATGTCTGGGTGGAGGGTCACAGAGTAGATACATGGTTTCTGGGAGCCCTCCCTGCAGAGTGGGTAATGTGGGATCCTTCTCAAGGGATGAGAGACCCGGGGGATGCTTTCCATCACTGTGTGTAAAGAGAATGCCTGTGTGCCATGAAAAACTTAACTCTCCAAATAGAATAAATATTCCATTACCAAGTCAGTGCCAGGCAAATGCAAGAAAAATTGAAAACAAGCTTGTCATTTTCTTTTATTTTTTTCCTGAGTCTGAAGCACCTATAAATACCCTTAGCTCTTTTAGAAGGTTTGCAAGCAATATTTAATGGAAGTCAAATTTGGTCTGCAGCAGATTTTTTTTTTTCATTTGATTTTCTTCTCTCTTTTCTTGGGAACATTCCCTAATGAGAGAGCTATTCCACAGTATCATCACAGGATGTGTCTGGGAAAGGAACGCAGAATATGCCAGAACAAATAGACTCTCTGCTCCCTGACAGCAAGCTCGGTTTTCAGCAGCTTCTCTGATCTCGTGTCTTACAACTTAACCACACTTTTCTGCACTTCCTGGAGGTCGAGCAAAGAATGTTTCCCTGCCCGTCTGATCAAGGCAAACAATGTCTCTGCTGGAACCACAGCTTATTTTCTACGGAGCCATTGAGAGGGCACATGGGTCCCATGCAGATTATCTTCCCACCTATACTTACCAATCATGTGCTCTCAAGCAAGTCTGTCTCTCTGACAACTTGTCTCCTGCGAAATTTGGATTTCAAGTACTTGCTCTTGCTGCTACTCCATGTTTGTTATCAAGATTGAATGAGACTACGTCCACATGTGGTAGCACCTTAAAAACAGTAGAATGTACTGTGTGTGTAAAGAAATAGAACTCTCTCACAGATACTTTGTAGTGAGATGAATTGTCACAAGTCATTTTATGTCCAGTGTCATTTCACAGATGTAAAATCCCACCTTAGAAATGTAGGTGACCACATGCAGAATTTTAGATCCACCACCTGTGACACGCTACACAGAGGACTCAGCTAAATTATGCTTGGACTTCTAATCCACAGAAACTGAGATAATAAATGTGTATTGTTTTAAGTTGCTAAATTTTCAGTAATTTCTTACACAGCAATAGACAACTAATACAGTGTTCAATCTTAAATCTAAAATAACATTTTAAATAACAGAATCCTGAGTGTTTATGAGTGTGTGTAGGCTTGAGTGAGAGAACGTGAGAGAATGTGTGTGTGTTAAAAATGAAACATAATATAAATGAAATACATTTTTAAAAACATGTTTTTTGAAGTCAGAAAGTTGGGATGGTACTTGCTTGCCATATGACCTTGCACATGTTATTTATGGTTTTTTTTGTTGTTGTTTCATTTTCCTTTTTTTTTTTAATTAAGAACACCACCAACAATTTCAGAGTCTTATCAGAATAAAATGATAAAAGTACATGAATATGCTTAGCACATTTCTTGGCCAAGCTAGAAGACGGCACAGTTAGGTTTTGCTTATTTGTTTGTTTGCTCCTTTATTGATCTTCCCTGGATTAAATGGCTGAGTTCTAGGACATGCCAACCTCGTCTTTCAGTATATAAATCAACATGGGATTTGGCACCTTTGTTGAAAGAGCTAGTCTCCAGAAACCCAACAAGCCAATGGCACTGAGATAGCTTAGTAAAACCTGCCCAACAAAATTTAAGAAGCCTTGGAAGTAGATGTTTTGGGACATTGTTAGACAACTCTAAGTACCAGCCCAGGGGAAAATTTTGCTCAATTTTGGGACATTTCAGAAACAATAAGCAGTCAACATTGTTCAAGGCTGATTATGTCCCGCCTTCTGAGGCAACCATTTGAGCAACATCTTTCAAATAATCCTAACCTAAGAAGAATTTTTCATTTTAACCTTTTAAAAGGGCAATTTAAAACATCTATTTTTTTCTCTTAATAGCTATGTAGAATTACCTCTATTTATTAGGACATTTGGAAGTTTTTTATTATTGTAGATACTAGCCAAGGCCATTTGTGTTTTTAAGAAACATTGTTGGAATGAAATCCCAGAATTTGGGATGAGCTTTCCCTCACACTGTCATTTTTCACCCTACATCTTAACTTTCAATCAACTCTCCATGGATACCTGAGCGCCAACATCTCCGTCATTTGGCACTGGAGAAAAAGCACAGTGGCACCTATCTTCCAAGTTAATCTATCTGAATGTTTTAGTACTTTGCATTTGTTTTATAATTTCTTACAAAATATTTTTCCAGTGTGATAAAGGGAAGATTTATATGCATGTGCATGGAAAGATTTCAAAGATATACAGTTAAATGGAAAAATCACATTAGAATGAAGAATAATACGCATAGCAAGATCTCATGTGCATGGAAATGCATGGGCAGAGGTCTGCAGGGACCACAGTGGTTAGCACTGGTGCCCATGGAAAGGGAGTGGCGTGTAAAGGGGGAAGGGAGCCTGTCGTTTTTAGTTATATATACTTTCGTATTAGTAAAATGTTTTGCATTTAGGCTATAGTCACACATTGTTTGATTTTTTAATTGTTTTTAATTGGGAGTGGCAGGGGGCATGAAGTCTTTGACCAACAGAGAGAGACATTTTTCATTTACAAGCCCATGGGAGAAGCCCATGAGCCTGTAATTGTTAGTCCCATGTCAGCAATGACCTTGACCATTCTATCTAATGTACCCTCTCTTCCTCCAGTCTGTCCTTGTCTCCCTTTTTTCCCTCAAAACACTTGCCATAATCCAAAATTAACTTGTGTAAGTGTTTATTGGCCTCTCTCCCAATTCGAATGCAGGCATTATGATGGCAGGAGTCTCATCAATCTTGTTCAATTTTGACTCCCCAATGTCTAGAAGAGAATATGGCATAGAGTAGAAGGTCAGTAAATATTTGAATAAATATTTGAATGAATGAGACAGATGCCCTGTACAGTTGTTCTCAGCTGCACAACTCCAAAGGGGCAGGGGCTACAAGCCAAAAGAGCAGCTTTCCCAAGTCTTGTATTTGCTTCCGAAGTATCCTTTCTTCTTTGTTAGAGAAGACACTTGTTTCAAGAGACCAGCAGCCACAGACTCTGAACAGGAAGTGTCTACCAAACAGATATTGGCCTAGCTCCCAAACAGTATGAAGCAATGTATTAATCAGGGTTCTCCAGAGAAACAGAACCAACAGGGTATGTGTATGTGTGTGTGTGTGTGTGTGTGTGTGTGTGTGTGTGTGTACAGAGAAAGAAACAGAGAGAAAGAAATATTTATTTTAAGGAGTTGGTTCACACAATTGCAGATGCTAGCAAGTTCAAAATCTGCAGGGTAGACGTGCAGGTTGGAGACCCAGGGAAGAGCCGATGTTTCACCTTGAGTCTGAAGGCAATCTGGAGGCACAATTCCCTTTTCCTTGGAGGACCACAGTCTTTTTGTTATTAAAGCCTTCAACTGGTTGTATGAGGCTCACCACATTGTGGAGGGTAATCTGCATTACTCAAAGTCTCCTGATTTAAATGTTAATCTCATTTTTTTTTTTTTTTGAAACAGAGTCTCACTCTGTTGCCCGGGCTAGGGTGCCGTGCATCAGCCTAGCTCAAAGCAACCTCAAAGTCCTGGGTTCAAGCAATCCTCCTGCTTCAGCCTCCCGAGTAGTTGGGACTACAGGCATGTGCCACCATGCCTGGCTGATTTTTTCTATATGTATATTTTAATTGTCCAGCTAATTTCTTTCTATTTTTAGTAGAGATGGGGTCTCGCTCTTGCTCAGGCCGGTCTCGAACTCCTGAGTTCGAACGATCCACCCGCCTTGGCCCCCCAGAGTGCTAGGATTACAGGCGTGAGCCACCGCGCCCGGCCTTAATCTCATTTTAAAAGAAATACCTCCATAGCAACATGTAGACTAACATTGGACCAAATATCTGGGTACGAGGCCTAGCCACATAAAGGTAACCATTACAGGCAGGATGATGGAGGCTTAGCTGATGTGGGTAGGCCAGAAAGGATCCTGTGGTGAAAAGATTAGAGGCAAGGCACATGTGAGGAAGAAGGGACAGGTTTTATGTAGCCTCCTGACAAATTTTGAACCTCTGTTAAGCCTCTTTTATGCAAGGATGGAAAGAGAATGAGAAGAGAGCACCAAGTTCAGCCAGGGGAACCCTTGCTTTGAGGTCCCATGTCAGCCAGGAGCCTAGCTAAAGCTGTTGGTGGAGGTGGGGCATCTCTGAATCCCCAGCTTTGTCTGTAGTGACACTTTTCCTCAGGGCCACCATATGCCTGTGTACTGGTGAGGAAGCCAACCAAGTCTACGCAATTTACAAGTAAGTAAATTGAAACACAGACTGTCTAAACAAGCAAACTTCAGTAGCACACTGGAAAGGTTATCCAGATAAATCAGGACACAATTGAGCAGGTGTCTCGGTCTATTTTGTGCTGCTTTAACAGAATACCACAGACTGGGTAATTTGAAATTTATTTCTCACAGTTCTGGAAGCTGGGAAGTCCAAGGTCAAGGCACCAGCATCTGATGACCGCTGAGGGCCCCCTTGCTGCGTCATCCCATGGTGGAAGGTGGAAGGGGAAAGGGGCTGACGCTGTGTCCTCACATGGCAGGAGAGCAGAAGAGAGCGATCCCATTCCCAATGCCCTTTTTATAGCAGCATTACTCATTCACGAGGGGAGAGACCTCATGACTTAAACATCTCCCAAAACTTCCACCTCCCAACACTCTTGCATGGGGAACATTCAAACCATAGCATCAGACAAGTTTGAAAAGCTTTTATTTGGAGTCCACATTATTCCAGCTGGTGAACTTTGCCAGTTAGATTCTCTTTGTGACTCAATTGAAGCAGATGTTCTTCATTACAGGTGTTCTGTCCACTTCCATCGAGGTACAGGTGGTGGAGGGAGTGAATTGGGCAAGCACTACAGGAAAGTGAGGGTTAATGAAAGAAAGGCCGGATTAGGCTTCAGAGGACCTGAATTCTAGTAGATTTGAACACCTTCCTTGATAATTCGGGACAAGTCACTTAATTTCAAACCTCAGTGTCCTCTCTGATTCTCCCCTAGCCCTGTAATTTCATGGGATTTCTAATCTCAGACACTCTGCTAGCCATGCGGCCTCGGCCCCCTTTCTTAATGCCTAATATATGTTAGCACCCTATGTGCCTTCAAATAGCCACTACTGCTGCCGTTGATTTTATTTCTACCACTTAAGGAATGGAAGACCCATATTAAAAAACACTTATTTTCCCCACAATGGTGAGTCAGAATACAGGTTCTGAATTGCTTTACACATACACTGTATGTTTATCTAATTATAAATAGAAAATAATATTTTGCCAGTGATGAAAATAAAACCAGAAACTATCAAGAGAGCCTGGTCCTGTTTCCAAATACCATTATATTCTTTAATTTTTTGGTTTCAAATCAGCTTCCAATATTTGGGGAGTCGGTTTTTCTTTTTTAATATTCTTGCTGCTCGACTAATTCAGAAAATCTCTTGTTGCTATGGAAGTCAAATGGGTTTTTTCGTCTGTTTTAAAATCATCTCTTCATGCTTTTACAATTAAAAAACATACCTAATTATCATGCTGAACTACTGAATGTGAGATTACATATTAAATAAAAGATAATTTTTTTCTAAGTTTATGTTTTACCAGACTTTAACTCTTTCCCATTCTTTCACATCCCATTTAAATAAGACTAAAGTGTGACTAAAAACAATTACGGAGTTTAATTTGCCCAAGCTTGGGGTAAAATTTTTATTACTCCTTTCCTGAGCATCTGGTTATTCTAATTAATTTTCTCCTCCCTGTCAGCGGATTTAATGATTCACTTCCATGCCCTTCTTTTGCCAAGCGCGTCAGTGCAGTATTGTGAGCCAGAGGTGTCTCCATAGCTATTAAGAAGCTCTGACTCTGGATAGAGAAACAGAAGCAGTGTGCTGAGCGAAAGAAAAGGGATGAGGTCATGCCTTTGAGCAGCACTATAACCTTTATTTTAATCTCAGGTTTTGTAATGCACACATGTGCACATACAAATATACATGCACACACAAAAATATATGCATAATTGCATGCATCCTTAAGTCAGAAATGAGTGGTAAAGTGAGGATCAGAGCAGATTCCATATTTTTAACCTAGTCTAACTTCAACTCTTTTGTAGAGCTTCATCTGAGTAACTGCTTTTAAATCTTAGCCCTTTAATTGCTCCGGATTCCCTTAACACTTGGTTACATACTTGCTGTCATGGCAAAGTCTCAGGCTGGCATCCACAGCAGGGGAGATAAGTAGCAAATGTACGAACTTATGACACAAGCTCAGGGCTGACATTGAGGAAAACGGTCAAAGAGGAAGGAACATAAAGCAGGTGAGATTTTTGTTTGCACATTAAGGGGAATTTTTTGGTTAGGTACAATGGAACAGTTTGTGAAATGTGGTAGTGTGATCCCCAACCCTGGAACACATAAAGAAGAAAATAAAAAAAATGATTTTCCTGAAGTTGCTTGGGTCATAAATGGCAGAGATCAAGTGCAAATCATCTTAACCAGCTATTTGAAACTGATTAGACATAGATATAAAGAGATTAATATAATCACTGGTTCTATAAATACAGTCATGCACCACATAATGACATTTTGGTCAATGATGGACCGTATATATGACAGTGGTCCCATGAGATTATTCTGGAGCTGAAAAATTCTTATTGCCTAGTGACATCGGAGCCATCCTACTGTTGTAGTGCAACACATTACTCACGTTTTTGGTGATGCCATTGTAAAATAACCTACTGCACTGCCAGTCCTATAAAAGTACATAGCACACACAATTATGTATGTATGGTACATAATAATGATAATAAGCTACATTACTGGTTTCTATATTTACTATACTGTACTTTAATTGTTAGACTATACCCCTTCTCCTTATAGAAAAATAATTAATTGTAAAACATCCTCAGGCAGATCCATATTCTAGAAGAAGGCATTGTTATAGGAAATGGTAGTTCCATGCATGTTACTGACCCTGAAGACATTCTAGCCAGACAAGATGTGGAGGTAGAAGACACTGATATTGATGATCCTGACCCTGCGTAGGCCTAGGCTAATGTGTGTGTTTGTGTCTTAGCTTTTAACAAAAAAGTTTAAATGCTAAAAAATAAATAAATAAAAAATTTAAGAGTAGAAACAAAGCTTATAGATAAAGATATAAAGGAAAAATATTTTTGTACAGTTGCACAATGTGTTTTAAGCTAAGTGCTATTACCAAAAAAGTCAAAAAAAATTTAAAGTTTATAAAGTAAAAAAGTTACAGCAAGCTAAGGTTAATCTATTATTGAAGAAAGAAAAAATATTTTTTACAAATTTAGTTCAGCATGAGCATATGGTGCTCATAAAGTCTACAGTAGCATACAATAATGTCCTAGGCCTTCACATTCACTCTCCAGTCACTCTGAGTCACCCAGAGCAACTTCCAGTCCTGTAAGCTCCATTGGTAAGTACCCTATACATGTATACAATTTTTTATCTTTTATACTGTATTTTCACTGTTCTATTTCTATGTTTAGGTATGTTGAAATACACAAATACTTACCATCATGTTACAATTGCCTACAGTATTCAATACAGTAATATGCTGTACAGGTTTTTAGCCTAGGAGCAATAGGCTATACCATAGATACTGCTATGATGTTTGAACAAGGACAAAATCGCCTATGGATGCATTTCTCAAAACATGTCCCTGTCATTAAGCAATGTATCACTGTACTTAAAAAGCACCTACTGTATGCCAAACACTCTGTTAGGCACTAGAACACAATAAACAAACTCTCTTTTCAAGGCCGTCATAGTCTTAGGGGTAGAACAGACAAGCAAAAATTACTCTTCAGTTCAGGACATAATTCTAGAAAAGCCTGGAAGAGAAGTTTGTACTGGGTGCTATGGAGTAGAGGGGAGGCACCTTCGCTGGAGCAATGGCATGCTAGGGAAGGCTTTCTGACAATATCCAGCCCTCCAGTTCTAAAAACTAAATCGTTATATGATTATGAAGAAAGCTCATATAGCCATCTGTAGGAATAAAATAAAATGCATTCAAATCATAACTTGGGATGGGGGGTAGGTTGTACTAGCACACAAAATGAATCAAGTACATTTGCAATTATTGTCAAAAATCCTGCATGTTGCTCATAAAGCACTAAGTACAGAAATATGTGCATAGTTTTATGTTATGACTACATTTAGTAATAGATATGCCTAAATACACGGTCCAAGCAATAAACACAAGAATCACCCTCAGTGTAGCAAGATGCTGTCAATGTAAGAGACACAGAGAAAATGTGATAGAGGGTGATATACTCATTTAGTGATATAGAAGAATTGTTCGCAGTATTTAAATTATTTCTCCCTTCCTCTGCCTTTATATTTTTTCTCAAGCATGGGTATTAGATTTGTCCTAAGTTAAACTTCTCTTTACCACAGTAAAGTTATAAACTTCATCCAAGTTGTAAACTTCTCTTCACAAGAATAATAAATTACAGTTCGAACAAAGGTCTTTGACGTTTTTTAACAGATACTTTTAAAATAGTGATCCACAGTGCTAAAGAACTAAGTGAAAGAGTAAAGGTGAAATAATCCTTTACCAATAACTAATGTTCATTAATTCTTTAGGATCCTTATATGTTTAATACCTTGCAATAATAACTATTTCATTTGTAGGAATTTTAACTTTCATATAAAATTACAGTTCATAATTTAAAATTAATAAATGAAATCATATAGTACTATTAAAAGAAATAAAAAGGAACATCATCAGACACATACTCTGATACACAAATTTACTGTGCTTCTTCCATGCACAGATTGTGTCATTCAGGCTGTTGCTTCAGAACCAAATCCGCTCAGTTAATATCACCTTCTGCCTTGCTTCTCTGGCCTCTATAGGCCAACGTCCCCATCAGTGCACCCACTCCATGCCCCATGTTCAGGCTTCCAGCCCAATCCTGACTTGAGGGACTCAGCATCCTGAGGCCTTCCTCCCATTTAATGACGCCACCTGAGAGGCTCCTCCATCAGTCTCAGCACGCTCACTGCTCCTCCGACCAGAGCTCACCATTGCCTCTAGGCAGTCCTCAGAGTCTCATCACTCTTGGCAGTCATGCTCCTATCTGATGACAAGGCTCCCATTCCTGGCTTGGAATCTATCCTATTCCTCCCACTTTCTACAAGTCCCAGTGCAGGAGTTCTCAATGATTCGCAGCTGAAAACACTAGAAATTCTTAGTGTAGTGGTTCTCAAATCTGGTTCCACACTATTCATCTGGGAAGTTTTCAAATTTTTTAATCTCAATGTCTAGCTGTCACCCCTGTAGATTCTGATTGAATAGTTCTGGAGTGGGTTTGAGTCATCAGTGTTTTTGTAGAAGTTTCCCAGGTGGTTCTAATGTGCAGCCAGGGTTGTGGACCACTACCCTGGGAGGCTTCACAAATAACCCCATCCTTACCTTTCCAGTCAGTGCCAAGAGCCAGGCCAGTCCATCCAGGAGTCCCCAACACATACGCATACACATACACACACACACACACACACACACACACACACACACCCCAAA
Organism: Indri indri; assembly: GCA_004363605.1. Taxonomy (NCBI): domain Eukaryota; kingdom Metazoa; phylum Chordata; class Mammalia; order Primates; family Indriidae; genus Indri; species Indri indri. The sequence continues at coordinate 61,856 of RJWJ010005547.1, forward strand.
CTTCTTATAAGTAAATAGCTCAAGGAATAATAACAAATAAGTAGTTCACCCTTATAACTAGGTAGTTCTAACTGATACAGTCTTTCTTGGAAGGTAGTAATGAATGAAAGGATGAGTTGGTATCCTAAGTTTTCAAACTCTGAAAAAAATTTAATAAAGGAAATGCCTTGGCCATGTCGAATTTGAGAAGGAAAGGATATTACCTAGATGAGGGTAAAGGGAAGAGGGAAAACAGCTGAAAACAAAAGTCAGGTGAAGTATTTGAGTTCAAAGGGAAAAAATATACAAAACAAGGAGAGAGAGAAAAGCAAGAAGGAAATAATTGAGATATTAAGGAAAATCCATCTTAAATTACTTAAATTAACAGGTGTATGAATAAAGGAACTCTCCATTCAATTATTAGCATCCTCAAATAACTAGAGCCCTATGATGTAATGAAAAGTATACAGGTCCTGGGCTAAAAGGAACAATTTGAATCTCATCTCTACCTCTTTCTAACTCTGGAATCTTGGGCAATTGTGGGAGATTTTCCAAGATTCCCACAAGATCTCTTAGCACACATGCTCTTCTTATAATACAAGATTAAATCTCCGCCATCGACAGACAGGGACTGTGCTTCCCCATCCCTTGAATCTGGGTAAGTACAGAGCTCTAGAGAAGAGCTGCAGCATTGTAAGGTGGCGTGGGCTCACAGAAGGGAGCTGCCGACTCTCCTTTGTTGAGGAAGGATTTAGAAAGGAGGTGACGCTTCGCTTCAGCTGAGTTTGCAATGCTGAGATGAAGTTTGCCAGGCAGAGAAAGGTCAGCCACAAAAAACAACGGTGATCTAGCACCTCTTGTATTGTCCTAGATGCAGCTGGAGTCCATTCTACTAAGTATCACAAGAATCAAAAAACAAGCACCACATGTACTCACCATCAAATTGGTATTAACTGATCAACACTTATGTGCACATATAGTAATAACATTCATCGGGTGTCAGGAAGGTGGGTGGGGAGGAAGGGATGGGTATATTCACAACTAATGGGTGTGGTGCACACCATCTGGGGGATGGACATGCCTGAAGCTCTGACTCGGGTGGGGCAAAGGCAATATACGTAACCTAAACATTTGTACTACCATAACATGCTGAAATAAATAAATAAATAAATAAAAGCTCATTCCAGGTAAGGTTAACCAACATACATGAATGCTTGGAGATATGAATATCCATTTCTATTACACCAGGGTTTCTGAAACTCAGCTTCATGGATGTATTCTTAAAGGACCTAAAGAATTTTTATCCTTTTAAGGGTTAATATTTTATTCAAGTTTATTAACCAGGCAGAATTCTTCATAACCAAAGACAATACAGGCACATAAAATGTACATATTTTCTAGAGAAACATAGAGCTTCCGAGTTGGAGGGGACCTCAGGGATCCTTTGTCTCCACCCCCCTGTCCGCATGTGCCATGACTGAGGGGTGACATAGTACAATGACAGGAAAACTGTGAAACCAGAGGTGAAGCTAAAGAGCAAGAACAATTAAAGGCTAAAATTGGGTTGTTATTCCCTTTGATGCCCTTCCCCCATGGCGTATCACAAAATATAAAGGCAAAGGGACGGGGAAGACTATACCCTCTAGCTGGCCCATCACAATTATAATATGGTATTTCAAAGCAGAAAAGACATTTCAAAAGGGCACCATTATTAATGCCGCCAAGAAGGAATTGGAAAGTTGTAGTTTAAATCATTGGTTTTGTGCCAGTTCTCTTTTTTGTATAAATATCAATTCTCACTGTGAGTTATTGCACCTTAATTTAGTTAGGAATGCATTTTTAAAATGGTTTGCTAAAAGGTGTGATTCAATGGAGAGAAAGTATTATCAAGTAGTGCAATGATCCATAAATAGCTATTATTATTATTTAACATTCGTTAAACACCCACAGTGAGCTAAGCACTGTGCTAAACTTTGGAAAGATGTGTTTCTGATTCTGACAATGAAAGATTAAATACACAGAAGAGGGGAAAGCTTTAAACTACTCAGGATCAGGGAAATTTATTTTTCTACTCCATTTCCTTGCTTCACTTGTCAAATTAACATAACTCAAGATATTAAACTAGTACTAATAATAGTTATTCCTTACTTATGTTCAGTGTTTTATTCTTTACAAATGGTTTTATATACCTATCTCATTAGATAACTTGGCATATAGTCTCTGGAAGATGTGAGAATAAGAGAGGTAATTTTATTTCAAGAGAAGAGCCCACTGGCCTGTAAGAGCATGAAAGAGCAGTCATACTTGGGGAGAGATTTTTTGGATAAGTAATATATGCACAAAATAATTATTCCTCCCACCTTTGTCTTTCAGCTGCCTGTTTCCCTCCCTGGAGGCAGTCACTATAAGATCAAGTTCTTGGGCATCAGTCCAGAGATATTCAATGACTATACCAGCACATAGTTTACACACATGGTATCATACTATATGCACTGTTCTGCACCCTATTTCTTTCTCTTCTGACATATTTTAGAGAATATTTCATGCTGGGTTATTTTTTTAATGATTGCATCATATTCCAGGCATAACTGTACCATAATTTATTTAACTAGTCTACTATTATAGGATGTCTAGAAGATTTTGGTTTTTTTAATTTGTTTTTGCAAACTTCTGATATTACAAACAATAATTCAATGAATACCCTTGTTGAAACATTGCAGCAAATATACATATAAGATAATTTCTATAAGCGAAGTTGTTGGGCCAAAGCATACATAAATTAGTAATTTTGATCGTTGTTACCAAATTCCCTCTGGACAATATATATTGATTGAAATTCCCAGCTGCAATGTATGAAGTTCCTGTTTCCCCACAGTGCCACCAATACAATATGCTATCAAAATTTGGTATCTTTGATAATCTGGTAAGTGAAAAATAGGATCTCATGGTACTTTTATTTCCAGTCCTTCTAATTATGAAATTACTTGAACATTTGTTCATAGTTCAATAAAAACATTAGTATTTCCTTTTCTGTGAACTCTGTTTACATCCCCTGTCAGAATTTCTTATGGAGTGGTTGTTCTTTTTCTGATTGGTTTGTGGAAACTCTTAGTATTAATGAAGTTCATCCTTATTATATAATCTGAATTACAAATATTTTTCCTAGTGTGGTATTTGTCTTTTGACTTTGTGTTTTTTATTTTTCATATGGTTTGATCTCCCTATATTCAACTCAGATTTTTTTATTTCAAAATATTAATGGGGTACAAATGTTCTTGTTACATGGGTACATTGTATAATGCTTAAGTCAGAGATTTAATGTGCCATCACCAGTATAGGGTTTATTTATAACCAATAGATAAGTTTTTGTATAAAACCTTACCCTCCACCCTCCCCCTCTTGATTTCCAATGTCGTTTAGATCTCTTTGTGTCCATGTGTACCCATAATTTAGCTCCCACTTATTAGTGAGAACATGTAGTGTCTGTTTTCCCATTCCTGAGATACTTCACTTAGGATGATCATCTCCAGTTCCAACCAAGTTGCTGCAAAAGACATTTTATTCCTTTTTATGGCTCAGTAGTACTCCATGGTATATAGATATAGATATAGATATATAGATATCACATTTACATGAATTAATGGGCACTTAGGTTGATTCCACATCTTTGCAATTGTGAATTGTGCTGCAAAAAAACATCCAAGTGCAGGTGTCTTTTTGATAAAAACGACTTCATTTCTTTTAGATAGATACCCACTAGAGGGTTGCTGGATCAAATGGTAAGTCTATATTTATTTCTATGAGGAATCTCCACACTCTTTTCCATAGAGGTTGTACAATTTGCAATACAACCAATAGTGAATAAGCTTTCCTTTCTCTCTACATCTATGCCAACTTCTATTGTTTTTTGACTTTTTAATAATGGCCATTCTGATAGGCATAACGTGGTATCTCACTGTGGTTTTACTTTTCATTCTCCTGATGATTAGTGATGTTGAGCATTTTTTTATATGTTTGTTGTCCATTTGTTTATCTTCTTTTGAAAAACTTCTTTTCATGCCTTTTCCCCACTTTTTGATGGGGTTGTTTTTTTTCTTGCTGATTTCTTTGAGTTCTTTGTAGATTCTGGATATTAGCCCTTTGTCAGATACAGCTCCCTGATCAGTCCAGAGGTCTGCTGTGGTGGTTGGGGCTCCCTCACAGCTCAGGCCACAGTTTCCACAGGGGGAGCATGGAGCCCCGGTGTTCTCTCCTCCTGTCCTTCCCCACATGTAAATGCCTCTTCCAGGTACCTTTGCATCTTGCCTAGTGGATCACCTCATCACCCTCTCCTTCACTGTCTCCCATTGCTTCTCTGGTGATTCACAAGGCTCTCTCCAAGAATGCCCATCTGTAGGTGAACATCCATCTACAACTTTCAATCTTCTTGAGAACAGGCTGCCCCTTAGTCCACCATCTTGGCCCACTCTTATCTTGTGACTTTGTTAATGGTGTTTTTACCTTTCAAAATTATCTAGTTTTAACAAATTATTATATTAATTGATCTTTTTGTGGCTTCCAGGCTTTGTTTCATATTTATAAGTGTCGTTATTAATACTATGCTTTTTTAAAAAAATAAACTCCTCAGTTTTCATCTAGTACTATGATTTTTATGTAAATTAATACTGCTTTTGGTATTTATTTTGGTGTGAGGTAGGGGTCTAACTTTATTTTTTTAATTGATGACTACTAAGTGCTCCCAACTCTATTCATGAATAAGTCACCTTTTCCCCATGAATTTGAAATGCCACCTCTGTCATACACTAGAATCCCTTATATATACTAAATTTCCCTATAGATAGTAGAGCTTTGTGAAGGTCATCATTATGCAGTTTAGAGATATAGAAATTCCCCTGAGTCAATTCACCAGAGTTAAGACTTAATACAACCTACTGAATCCAAGTGGATGTTTGTGGCAAGGAACACAGAAAAGGTTTGCAGGAAACAGGTGGCATGCCCAACCTGAGTTAAGAGAGCAAACAGCTTAAGTAAAAAGAATAAACTGGGAGGTATTAGTCTACCAGACTTCAAGCTGTACTACCAGGCTATAGTAACTAAAACAGCTTGGTACTGGAACAAGAACAGGGGCATTGACCTCTGGAACAGGACTGAGAATCCAGAGATGAAACCATCTGCATATGGTAATCTAATCTTTGACAAAGCTGACAAAAGCATACACTGGGGAAAAGACTCTCTTTTCAATAAATTGTGCTGGGAAAACTGGATAGCCACATGCAGAAGATTGAAACTGGACCCTCACCTTTCACCTCTCACAAAAATCAATTCAAGATGGATAACAGTCTTAAACCTAAGGCATGAAACCTTAAGAATTCTAAATGAAGATGTTGGGAAGACCCTTTCAGACATTGGCCTAGGCAAGGAATTCTTGAAGAAGAACCCCAAAGCAATCGCCGCAGCAACAAAAATAAATAAGTGGGATCTGATCAAATTAAAAAGCTTCTGCACTGCCAAGGAAACTATCACTAGAGTGAATAGACAGCCCACAGAATGGGAAAAATATTTGCTCTCTACGCATCTGACAAAGGGCTGATAACCAGAATCTATCTAGAACTCAAAAAAATCAACAAGAAAAAATCAAACAACCCCATCAACAAATGGGCAAAGGAAATGAACAGAAACTTTTCAAAAGAAGACAGAATAATGGCCAGCAAACATATAAAAAAATGCTCAACATCTCTAATCATTAGAGAAATGCAAATCAAAACCACAAT